>JAKSZT010054107.1:1289231-1365729 GCA_026826555.1 Tolypeutes matacus | reverse complement strand
CTTTAATGACTGCGACTTGGCACAGAAACCCCTCCATCCTTTCCACCTTGTAGTAACACCCAGCAGTTGGGGGCAACATTTTGTGTTCTGCTTCATAGTCTCTACAATAGCACAAACCCTAGCAATTTCCCTGGTTGATTGTAGATGTAACCAGACATCTATGCATTCAACTCATTGATGATTAAAGTCCATGAAATGCCCTTGTATTACAATTCATCTATTACTTGCTTGAACAAACAACTGGGCACCATTAACTGGCTGAGTTTACACATTAGCCTAACCATGACAGTTCTCATTCCCTGTTACTGGTCACATGGTCAAATTTCATACTTACTACTACCTTCTTCCACTACCCATTCCATGTTCCCTTTACCTGCAGAAAGCATTTCAGCTGGCAGTGGTTTTTTGCCTGGTGGGGTGACCCAAACTTATATATCTGAAGATTCTGGGCCATTATTAGTCCTACCTGGATTGGGTGTTTGCAATTTTCCATTGACTATTATCACAAGGCATCGTGATACTAAGAGACACCTTAGAGGATCTCCTGCATTCCAGGCAAACTCTTCTTTACCTCCATTGTGTATGATCAATCCCCCAATCCATTACAGTAAATCACTTCCTTGCCTGTTGATTGAGAGGCATGAGGACCCCAAAGTGGTCAGGTGGTAGTCTTAACTTTATGATCAATGGAATCATTGTCATCTTCCCTGGTGGAAGCACCCCTCCTTTTGGACCTAAGACCTGTAGGCCAGCATATCTTAAGGATGAATGGACAAGAAGCAAAATTTTTCCTAGTGGATCACTAGGGTTAAGAATGAGTGCTGCCACTACTATTTCCACTTCACAATTCCCGGACCCATGAATCTTGGTTATGGGAGAAACAGCACCATAGTGGGGATGCTGATTTAGAGCATACACAGCCTCATGGAAAACATTGTCTGAACCCTACAAGGTACAGTCACCTAGTTGGCTTAATAATTGGATTATCAAAAGGCCATTCAACTGTTCTATCCATCCAGCTGCTTCAGGAAGATGGGGAACATGGTAAGACCAGTGAATTCCATGGGCATGTGCCAATTCCTGCACATCATTTGGGTAACTTAACCAGAAACAATACTGTGTGGAATACCATAGTGATGGATAAGACATTTGGTAAGTCCACAGATGGTAGTTTTGGAAGAAGCTTTGTATGCAAGAAAGGCAAATCCATATCTAATGGATGTGACAATTCCAGTTAGAACAAACTGCTGCCCCTTTCATGATATAAGTGGGCCAATATAATCAACATGCCACCCAGTAGCAGGCTGATCACCTTGAGGAATAGTGTAATATTGGAGATTGAATGTGGGTCTCTGCTGCTAGCAGATCAATTAGTCAGCACTGACTTTACCTAGTCAGCCTTCGTGAAGAGAAGTCCATACTGCTGAGTGCATGCATAGACTACATCCCAACCATGGCCAGTTTGTTCCTGAGTCCAATTGGAAAATGAAAGGAAAGGCTGAGGAAAGAGGCTGAGTTTTAGAGTTCAGAGCAGGTCATCTTATCCACTTGATTATTAAAATATTCCTCTGCTGAAGTCATCCTCTGGTGCATGTACATGGGACACAAATACTTTCATGGATTTTGGCCCCTTCAGAAAATTCTACCCACATACCTCTTCCCCAGTCCTCTTTGACATCAATTTTCCAATTATGTTCCTTCCAAATTCCTGACCATCCAGCCAAACCATTGACAACAGCCAATGAATCGCTGTACAAATGCATCTCTGGCCATTTCTCCTTCTAAGCAAAATAAACAACCAGGTACACTGCTCAAAGTTCTCCCACTGGGAAGAGTTTCCCTCACAACGATCATTCAGGGATGTCCCAGAAAGAGGCTGCAGTGGTGCAGCAGTCCACAGTCTGGTTAAAGGTGTGTTCTCTGGACATTCCTGGGGTGGGCTGGCAGATCTTAAATGGTGAATCAATTCTAGCATTCCAATTAATGCTAGGGATCCCCTCATCTATTGTATACTAGGGTAAATTGGGCATTTTGGTCTAAGGCATTGTAAGTCATCTTTTTGTCCATGTTCAGTTAGACAACTGAACAAACACTTAGAGATCTTTCTAACCCTTTGAGCTACAACATTGAATCTAGAATCTCTGCTTAGTGGGTCCATAAAAAAATTCACCCTGATTCAGCTTTATATTTCTTCAACCATTAACCCAGACCCTTACTATACATTCCCACACACGTTCTCCTGATTTGCCTATATAAATTGGAAAATTCATGCAGTTCTTTTAGAGTATAGTGTACTTCCTCATGGATTACACTTTGTACTTCACCTTTGGGGACTTGTTGTGCTTTTAGTTTGGTTATAGGTCTGGAAGAGAAGAAGAGTGGTGGGTGTGGGTATGGAGAAAAATTAGGAGTGTTTTGCCTGCTATTTCCTCTTGCAATTTCATCTGGTGAGACAGGATTAATTTCTTCAGGTATGGGCAGCATGGAAGACTCCTCCAGACAGGGTGGATTTTGGATGATGGTTTCTTCAGAGAAGGGAGGTGGTGGAAACTCCTTGAGGCAGGCTGAAGTTTGGGTAGTACAAGCCTGAGGCTGGGTGGTACCCTTCACAAGGCAGGGAGGAAGTCCAGGCACCTTGGGGCAAACAAAAAATTAATAATACATAACAAATAAAATACAAAAATAAAAATTTTAAAAATAAAAAATAAAACAAAACCTTTTTCATTGTGTCTTTCATCACCATAAGATCTGTTTTCTTTTATGTACAGTGTCAATTTCTTCCATATGTTCTCAGAGTGTCATGTTTTATTTCCTTTAGCTTCAGAGAAACTTAAGGTTACAGAAACATCACATAGAATATATAAAGGATTCCCCTATACCCAACCCTGTGCCCCTATCGCATTCATACCTATTAATAACATTTTACATATGGAAGGTACATTTGTTATAATTGATGTACAAATATTGAAGCATTGCTACTATAGTCACTGATTTACATTTTGGTTTATATTTTGCACCATACACTTTTATAGGTTTTGACAAAATTAAAATTGTCTGTATTCATCATTGCATGATCATGAAGAACAATTCCAATGACCTAAAAATACCCAATATTCCATTTATGTTATTCTTTCTTCCTCCTCCCCTCAGAATCTGGGGTAACCACAAGGCTCCAATATTTGAAGAATAAGGTTTACAGTTACATGCAATAATATTGAGGGCTTGCCATATTGGCCTGCTTTCTCTTATTAGGCACTGCCCATGTTCTTGAGAGATTCTTGCACCTCTAATTGAGAACACAGAAATACTTTCCAGGATGAGAATTTAATATTTTCATGTTTATTGTGTGGGTCTCCAGCCACTGAGATAACACATGATGACAAGATGAACACTTTCATATTCCATAGAAGCATACCCCAGGTGTGCCTTATCTTTCATTCCCCCCACACACACAAAATCCTGTGCCAGTAACCTTCCCCTGCCATATTTGCCAAAAGAACATTTCCACCACTGTAGTTTTAACCACAGAGGTACAAATCCCCAGAGTTGACATGTTCCTTCCTCCAGCCCATCCCCCAATTCCTTGAATAGTCCAACATGTTCACACTACTCTCCTTCACATTCCAGCATTGTTGAACCCAATCGCATCACTGCATCACTATCACCCCATCCACTGCCCAGCTACCCCCTTACACCTTATCATAGATCTTGCCCATGTTGAGTCCCAAATCACCAGTCTTTACTCCCTTTCTGTCTCCTGATAACCTATCTTCCAGACTCTGGCTCTGTGAGTCTGCTCAATTTGCTTCAATGATATCAGTGAGGTCATATAATATTTCTCCTTCAGGTACTGGCTTACTTCACTCAACATAAGGTCCTCAAGGTTCATCTATGCTGTCCCATGTGTTAATAATACATTCCCTCTTACAGGTGAGTAATATTCCATTGAATGTATATACCACAATTTACTTAACCATTCATCTGTTGATGGACACTTGGGTTTATTCTAACTTTTGACAATAATGAAAAATGCCACTATGACCATTGGTGTGCACATATTTATTTGTCCCTGCTTTCAATTCTTCTGGGTACATACCAAGAAGTGGGATTGCATGATGATATTGTAGTTCTATAGTTAGCTTCCTGAAGAACTGCCAGCTGTCCTCCACAATGGCTACACTATTATACATTCCCACTAGCAGAAGATGAGTGTTCCCTTTCCTCCACATCCTCTCCAACATTTGTAGTTCTCTTTTTTTAATAGCCACCAGTCTAATAGGTGTAAGATGATATCTCATTGTAGTTTTGATTTGCATTTCCCTAATAGCTAGTGATGTTGAGCATCTTTTCATGTGCTTTTTATCTATTTGTATTTATTCTTTGAAGAAGTGTCTATTCAAATCTCTTGCCTATTTCATTTTTATTTTTTAATATATTTTTTATTTATTTTTAAATATACTTACAGTATGGTTTACATTTTAGATCATACACTTTTATAAATTTTGATGATATTTACCATGTCCTGTAGATTACATAAAAATTTTACACAAAAAATTATAAAAGATTCCCACATGCCCATTCCCCACAGCTCCCACCCTTCCCCACATTAACAACCTCTTTCATTAGTGTGGTACATTCACTAGAATTGATGAACACATCTCGGAGCATTGCCACCAAGCGTGGGCTATAGTCTGCATTATAGTTTGCACCCTCTCCCGCTCAATTCCACAGGCCATGGCAGGATTTACAATGGCCTGTATCTGTCACTGCCATGTCACTCTGGTCAATTCCAAGACCTGAAAATTCCCTGTATTGCACCCCTTTTTCCCTTTCCCTGACTACAGCACCTCCAGTGACCACTGTCTTCAAATCAATGATATACTTTCTTACATTGCTAGAATCACAAGTCCACGGTAGAATACCAGCAAGTCAACTCCAGCCCATATTTTATTCCCCATTCCTGAGGATTCAGGGATGGCAATTCCCACTCCACCTCTAATTGAGAGGAGGCTCCGATCTCATATGACTGATGGGTCAGAGTCTCTTGTTTGCAGTTGTAGACTCTTTCGGTTCCTTACTGTGGTGGTTGTCCTTCCTCACCTTCCTGTTAGTTGTCCTGGATGAGTCCAATGAACTGGAAAGTAGGTGTAGCAACTCTGCTGAGGCTCAGGGGACAGCTGGCACATGGACAGCCCAGATATTAAAATCTCTTGGACATTCACCTACCATCTCCAGCACCAACTATAGGTTCAAATAAAAGGGACAGAAGAGTTATGTGTAGAGAAGTGACATCTAAGTCCAATTCTGTCACATTTGGGAACACAAACTCCAAAGTAAGGCCCACTGGCAAGGCACCAAACTCTGGATATATTTGCCATGACCATAGGACCTGGGTGTCCTCAGAGCCCTCAGGAGCCCCACTGTTTGCGGTAGTGTTTAATTTGGCTATCTATGAGATCCTGCTTAGATATGCATAAGTGTTACCTCTCTGATGGTCTCCCGACTCACTTTGAAGTCTCTTAGCTATATGAACTCATTTGTCTTTAACTTTTCCTTCTTTTGTTCAAGGTATTTCTTCCAGGTGTATCACCAGCTGGTGCTTGATAGTAAGTCCTTGGAGCCAGGGAAGTTCATCCCCAGGAGTCATGTTCCTCACAGAGGGGAAGGTAATGTATCTAATTGCTGAGTTTGGCTTAGAGAGAGGCCACATTTGAGTAACAAGGAAGCTCTCAGGAGGTAACTCTTAAGCACGCTACAACACTAAGCCAAGTAGCAAATTCAAAAGCAAGAGATTCATAAGCTTAGTTATCAATACCAAGAGTCCATCAATGGACCATCCTTTTTCACTTGTCATTGCCCTTAAGAAATGGTCTTCTATAAGGTATTTCATAAGGACTTGATTGAGGTCTTCTTTTAGGCATGACCCTAACCCTCAGCTGGGAAATTGGGAGGGCTTTATCCCACTTAAGATGAGTTTCTAAACAAATCTTGGTAATGGCTTCTTTTAATGTGGGATTCATTTGTTCAGTCTTCCCTGTGGATTGAGGTCTTCAGTGCCAATCTATAACGGTCCAGACACACCTTTAGTCATTTTAGAGGTAAAGGTTCCTCTGTTTTCACTTTGTATAGAAATAGGAAGTCCAACCTTGGAATGATTTCTTTAAGTAAGACGTTGACTACTTCTCAAGCTCTTTCCATTTGGCATGGATAGGCTTTTACCCCTTTAGTGAAAGCATCTATAAACAGTAGCAAACACATGAAGCTCTCAGCAGCTCTTGGCATTACACAAAATTCAGTTTGCCAGTCCTCTCCTCATCCTAGACTTCTGTATTGTATTCTTTTATTGAATACTGGAGGCTGAGTTTTAGTGTTAATTTGAGCACAAGTTACACATTGATCATGTACTGACTGAATCATCCTGCATAGTTTGGGTCCTATGAGGAATTGAATTAACCACTGGAACAGTTATATGTCAATAATAAGTCTATGGAAATAAGTGGTAATGGTTTCATTAGACTTTCAAGTATGGATAATTTGTGGTAGTTTTCCCAAGGTTCTGCCAAGGACTGTCTTTTCAACCAGCCATTGTCTTTGGCTTGAGTACATCCCCTTCTTTTATTCTGACTAAATCTTTTTTCCAACATTGGAGTTTCCCGAATGGCTTTAGGTTAGGGTCTCACCAATTCCGGGGTATTAATTGGGGTATTAATTGGGTATTCAGTGTGGAGGGTTGTAATAAGAGTTGGTTCTATTCTCCTTGCAGCTAACTTAGTGGCTTTATCAGCTAAACAGTTCTGTTTGCTTCCCTGTTATTGGAAATTTGGTGTCCTTTGCAATGAATGACTGCTAATTTCTTGGGGGAGCATCAAAACTTCAAAGAACTTTAGAATGAGTTCAACATGTTTTATGTCCTTATTAGTAGCATTGAATAATCCATTCTTTTTCCAAATGGCTCCATGGGTATGTAACACTGCAAAGACATATCTGGAGTTTGTATAAATGTTCACTCTTTGTCCTGCACTTAACCAGAGGGCTCTTCCAAGGGCTACTAGTTTAGCCCTCTGAGCTGAAGTACTAGATTAAGGGATCTTGCTTCCAAAATTTCTACCAGGGTTACTACCAAATACCTTGCTCATTGCTTCCTATGTTCCATAAAACTACTTCCATCAGTAAATAATTCAAGAGCTTGGATTTTTAGAGTACACCAGTCAGTCCCAGTCTATTGAAATATATTTTCTTAAGGAACTGTACACAGTCATGTTTGAGATGTATGCACTCTGGTTTAACCAAAACTCTTGGAGCAAAATGGAAGGGTTAAAATTTTCAATAGTCTTTAAGACCACAATAGGATTGCTTAGCAGAGAGGCTTGATTGATCTCCTTTTTGTTTAAATATTGTAATTAAATTGTGAGGAGTATAGATGGTAAACTGGAGAGCTTAATGTGAATTTTTCTGTCTCTAGAAGGTCATAGGTAGCTGTGCCAGTGTGCAGACAGGCAGACCAACCTTGAGATACAAGATCCAGCATTTGGACAGGTATCCTATCAGTCATGTGCTCCTCCAAAGGATTGAGCAAAAATTCCCAGGACAATGCATTGCCATTCATGTAAGAACAATTGGAACTTCTTTTGAGTCTGGCAGTCTTAGAGCTGGGGAATTAAGTAATTTTTGCTTAAAATTCTAAAAGTAAGTGAACATTCTGGGGTTCAGACCAGGACCTCTTTTACACTTCCTTTAAGAGCTTCATATAGTGGCTTAGCTGTAAGTCCAAAATTAGGTATCTACAGCTTATAGTAACCAGGCATGTCTAGAATCCCTATGAATTCCTTTTTGTTCTTAGCCTTTGATACTCCATATAAGGCTTCCATTTGACTGTACAGGAGGGCCCATTGTCCTCAGAGAATTTTAAATCCAGATATTTAGCATGAGTTTGTATAACTTGGACCTTCTTTTCTGACACATATCCTTTTCCAACTAGTCTTTGTAACATTATTACTATGTTTTCATCTGAAGTTTCTTGTGTTTTGTTACATCATCTACATATTGCAGGAAGAGTCCTTCCCTGAGCTGCATTACCTGCAGATATCTGGATAGGGCTTTCCCCCAAAAGGTCAGATAATTCTTAAACTCTTATAGCATCACAGTCCAACAATACTCTTGCTTCCTTCATTGT
Source organism: Tolypeutes matacus (assembly GCA_026826555.1). NCBI lineage: Eukaryota > Metazoa > Chordata > Mammalia > Cingulata > Chlamyphoridae > Tolypeutes > Tolypeutes matacus. The sequence continues at coordinate 1,357,556 of JAKSZT010054107.1, read as the reverse complement.
TGGGATCTTCCCATTCCAAAGCAAAGAGTCTCTGTGATTCCTTCTCCAGCAGGATGCAAAAGAAAACATCTTTAAGTCCAGGACTGTGAACCAGATGTATGTATTAGTAATAATAACAAAGTGTGTGAGGGATTGGGTACCACTGGGTAGACATCCTCCACTATCTGATGAATAGCTCTCAAATCTTGTACAAGTCTATATCCTGGAGTACCTGGTTTAAGCACCGGTAAATAAAGGGATTAAAGTCTAGTTGATAGGGTCTAATTAGTCCATTCTTGAGAAATTTCTTGATTTGGGTGAGATGCTTGCTCTAGCCTCTTGTTTGAGTGGATTCTGTTTTAGATGTTGTGGGGGTGTTTGGCACAGACTTACCCTTACTTCCTGTGCTTCAACTGCCCATTCTGGGGTTCATCCAGTAGCCCATACCTCAGCTGGAACCGGTTGTATTATCTCTTCGGATACTTCAAACTTCTCAGTGTCCCCAGCTAAATCCAGCAGGGCTGTTTGGAAGGCACAAATCTGTATGGCTGTGGCTTCTATGTTCACTTCTTTAGGTGAAAATTTTAGTGAAGTTTGAAATTTGAAGAGTGTTAGCTGAGAAGAATTTGGCATTCAGGAATGTAGTAAAATCTAATGAGTCGGATGAGTCTCTCCAATTTGACATTGCAGTGGTTCTGAGAATGGTTTAAACATTTTATACCTCAAAAGTCAATAAGAGGGATTGATTCTTAGTTTCTTTAATTAGCCTCTGGCTTAAAACTGAATAAATGGTTCCAGTGTCCTTCAAGAAGTCAACTAACTTCTTAACCCACTTGAAATGAGATCCAAGGTTCATTATGTGTGTGATCAGGATGGTTTCCTGACCAGTGGAAGGTACTCCTAGGCCCTATCACTCCAGGTCGCTGTCTTAATCCCCTGCTAACTGTGGGAGTTGGGCTACTGGGTGGGATACCCTGGCCCCTCCATTTCCAGGGAGAATCAGGCATTCCTGTTTCCAGTGTCCCTCCTCTTCATAGTAAGTGCAATGCTGGGAAACTAATTGTGTTACTGGAGTGCCCTGGGGTTCATACTCATCACTGAACTTCCCATGGATGCTTTCCCTCATATCAGCATCTGTTGGCCTCTGATGTTATTGCTGATAGCTGCTCCTATGAGGCTGGTTTGTAGGAAGCATCTTCCTTTTGCTCTTCTTAAGGGTGAACTCTGAGTTGTGAAAAACCTTAAAGACAATCTCTACTAATTGCGGCAAAGGCATGTACAATTCCCCTTCCAATTTCTGGACTTTTCTCCTTATATCAGGAGCGCATAATGCCTAATTAATAGTGTAGAAGTTAGTGGGGTCTTCTGGGTCTACATCAGTGTACTGCCTATATCCCTCTAGCAGTTACTTTAAATAGACCTGTTGGTTTTCTTCAGGGTCTTGAACTATTTGCTGATTTTATTAAGGTTCTTTTGTTTGGGCACTCCATTTCAAAGACCTGCAATAATATACGCTTAATGATTCAGTTTGGTTCTGTCTGACTGCTTATTTGGATTCCAGTTTGGCTCAACTCAGGGAACTGCTTGGTCTCCTGTAACATGCACCAATTTGTTTGGGTTATTGTTGCTCATTCAGCATGGTCATGTGTTTATATATATACATATATGAAGTGTATCACTCATACATGAATATATAGACAATATGTGTATTGAAAAAATACAGGCATAATATCATACAGAGCTCCCATACCTTACCCCACCACCAAAACCTTGTGTTGTTGTGAAACATTTGTAACAAATTATGAAAGAGCATTATCAAAGTGTTTCTACCAACTATAGCCCTTAGCTTACATTTGGTGTGTTTTTCCCCAACCCACCCAGTGATATCTTTTGTTCATAAACCATACAATTTACTTAAAGTGTACAATCAATGGCATATGCTATATTCAGAGAATTGTGCATTCATCACTTCCATCAATATTGGAGCATTTTTTAAAAAAAGTTACTTAGATTACATAAATGTCGTATAAAAATACAGAGGATTCCAACATGTCCCACTCCCTACCCTACCACACTCTCCTACATTCACAACATCCTTTATTTGTGTGGTACATTTCTTACACTTTAACACACCTTGGAGCATTGCCACTAAGTGTGGATTATAGTTTAAACTCTCCCACACATTTTTGTGAGTTATTCCAAGATATATAATGGCCTGTATCTCCATCACTCAGGACAATTCCAATGTCTGAAAAATGCCACCATATTACACTTACTATTTTTTAAAAAGATACTTAGGTTACAAAATGTTACATAAGAAATATAGAGGATTCCCATATGCCCCATTCCCCACATCCCACATTAACATCATCCTTCAATAGTGAGGTACATTCATTGCAATTGAGGAACACATTTCAGAGCATGGCCACTAAGCATTGATTAAAGTTTACATTGTAGCTTATACTCTCTCCCACCAATTCTGTAGATTATGCCAAGATACATAGTGGCCTGTATCTGTCATTGCAATGTCATTCAGGACAATTCCCAAGTCCCAAAAATACCCTGCATTACACCTGTTTTTCCCTCTCCCTAGAACATTTTATTTTATTATTTTTTTTTTTTTAAGATTTTTATTTATTTATTCATTTATCCCCCCCTTGCTGCCTGTGCTCGCTGCGTCAGCTAACCACGCCGTGCGGGCGGGCTTGCCTTCACCAGGAGGCCCCAGGAACCGAACCCGGGGCCTCCCATATGGTAAACGGGAGCCCTACTGATTGAGCCACAGCCGCTTCCCTAGAACATTTTAATTACTCCAAAAAAGAAAAAGAAAACAATAAAAAACCAACCACTATCATACCCATATGTTAGTGCTGCTAATTTCAAACCCTTTGATGTGCTTTCACCATTTCTATTCATTTCTAAACATTCACAAATAACTTTTTTTTTTTTACCAATTCTGCACAGATGATACCTCAGGTTTTCATTCCCTAAACACATTCTATTCTCTGGTGACTTACATTCTAGCTATTAACTCCATGAGTTTGCTCATTATATTTATTACATAATAGCAAAATCATACAATATTTGTCCTTTTGTGCCTGGCTTGCTTCACTCAACATAATGTCCTCCCTTGGCTCATCCATATTGTCATATGTTTCATGACTTCATTTCTTCTTACAGCTGCATAATATTCTATCATGTGTCTATACCACAGTTTACCTATTCATCAGTTGATGGACATCTGTGTTGTTTCCATCTTTGGACAATGTGAATATCATCGTTATGAACATTGGTGTGCAGATGTCTCTTTGTGTCACTGCTCTCAGTTCTTCTGGGTATATACCTAGCAATAGTACTGCTGTATCACATAGCAGATCTATATACTAATTTCTTAACAACCACCAGACTTTCACAGTGGCTGTACTATTCTATATTCTCAACAATAGTATATAAACTTCCTATCTCTCCACATCCTCTTCAACATTTGTAATCTTCTGTTTTGTTAATAGTAGCCATTCTAGTAGTTGTGAAATGATATCTCATTGTAGTTTTGATTTGCATTTCCCTAATAACCAATTATGTTGAACATTTTTTTCATGTGTTTTTTTCACCATTGGTATTTCTTCTTTAGAAAATGTCTTTTCAGGTCTTTTGCCCATTTTTCAAATCAGGTTATTTGTGTTTTTATTATTGAATTGTAGTATATCTTTATATATCAGTGATACTTGACTCTTGTTGGATGTTTAATTTCAAAGCATCTTCTTCCCTTGAGTAGGCTGCCTTTTTATCCTTTTTACAAAGTCCTTTGAACTGCAGAAATGTTTAATTTTGAGGAGGCCCCATTTATCTATTTTTTATTTTGTTGCTTGGACTTTGGATATAGGGTGTAAAAGACCCTCACCTACTACAAGGTCTTGTAGATGTTTCTTGTAGATTATCTTCTAGCTTTTTTATGGTCCTGGCTTTTATTCAGGTGTTAGTTCCATTTTGAGCTGATAACTTATATAGGGATAGGGAGTGAGATAGAGGTCTTCTTTCATTCTTTGGTGATGGATATCCAGTTCTTCCAGCACCACTTGTTGAAAAGACTGTTCTGTCCCAGAAAATTGGATTTGGTAGGCTTATCAAAAATTATTTGACCATAGAGATGAGGGTTTATTTATGATCTATTATTTTAAATTTAATGATCAGTGTACCTAACCTTATAACAATACTATGCTGTTTTGACCACTATAGCTTTATAATACACTTTAAGGTCAGGAAGTGAAAGTTCTCCCACATAATTCTTTTCTAGGATATTTTTGGCTATTTGTTACAGCTTTCCTTTCCTTTGGTAATTTCCTTTTCTATTTCTGTAAAGTAGGCTGTTGGAATTTTGATTAATATTACTTTAAATCTAGAAACTAGTTTGGGTAGGATTGACATCTTCTTGATGTTTACTCTTCCAATCCATGAACATGGAATGTCCCTATATTTGTTTAGGTTTTCTCTGATTTCTTTTAGCAGTGTTTCATAGTTTTCTGAATACAGATCCTTTACATTCCTGTAAAGGAATGGTTAAATTAATTCCTAGATATTTGAGTCTTTTTCTTGCTATTGTACATAGAATTTTTTAAATTTATTCCTCACCTTGTTCATTACTAGTGTATAGAAAGGCTAATAATTTTTGCATGTTGACCTTGTATCCTGCCATTTTGCTGAATTCATTTATTAGTCTAATAGCTTTGTTGTAGATATTTTGGAATTTTCAAAATATAAGATCATGTCATTTGCAAATAGTGAGAGTTTTACTTCCACTTTTCAATTCTGAATTTCTCATACAGTCAATGTTGGCTGTTTGTGTTTTTCTAGGAATTTGTCTATTTCATCTAGATTGTCTAATTTGTTGGCATACAGTTTCTCATTATATCCTCTTATACTCATTTTTATTTCTGTATGATTGGCCATAATGTCCCTCATCTATTTTTAATTTTATTTATTTGTATATTTTCTTTTTTTTTCAGTTTAGCTAAGGGTTTGTCAACCTTATTGATCTTCTCAAAGAACCAATTTTTGGTATTCTTGATATTCTTATTTATTTTTTGTTCTCAATTTCATTTATTTCTGCTCTAATCATTGCTATTTTTTCTTTCTTATTGCATTGGGATTGATTTACTCTTTTTTTCCCCTAGTTTCTCCAGTTGTTCAGATACTTCTTTGATTTTAGCTTTCTTCCTTTTTATGATAAGCATTTAAATCTATAACTTTCTATATCTTGTCATAACTTACAAAAAATATGGGAGAGAGTTTAAACTATGATGTAAACTATAATCCACACTTAGTGACAATGCTCTAATATGGGTTCATCATTTGTAGCAAATGTACCAAACTAATGAAGGATGTTGTTAATGTGGGAAAGTGTGGGAGGGGTAGGGAGTGAGGCATATGGGAATCCCCTACATTCTTATGTAACATTTATGTAATATGTGTCTTTTTCAAAATAAAAAATTTAAAAATTACAAAAGACTATAAATTTTCCTCTCAGGACTTCTTTTACTGTATCCCATAAGTTTTGTTCATGTTTTCATTCATCTCGAGATATCTACTAATTTCACTTGCAATTTATTCTTTGACCCATTGATTAGAAGTATGCTGTTTAGCCTTCATATATTTGTGACTTTTCCCCTTTCCAGCCTATTATTGATTTCCACCTCCACTCCATTATAATCAGAGTATGTGCTTTGTATAATTTCAATCTTCTTAAACTTATTGAGAGCTGTTTTGTGTTCCAGCATAAATTCTATCTCGAGAAAGATCCCTGAGTACTTGAGAAGAATGTATAACTGCTGATTATGGTGCAATGTTCTGTATATATCTGTCAGGTCCAGCTCATTTGTCACATTATTCATATTCTCTGTTTCCTTGTTGATATTCTGTTTAGTTGTACTATTTTTTTTTATTTGAGTGACATGTTGAAATCTCCAACTGTTATTGTAGAGACATCTATTTCTCTACAGAGTTTGCCTCATGTATTTTGGGGCACCCTGGTTAGGTGCATAGATATTTATTATGTTACCTGGTGGATTGTGTCTTTTGTTAATATATAATGGTCTTCTGCATCTTTTATCACTTTTTTTACTTTAATGTCTGTTTTATTTGACACCAGTATAGGTACTCCTGCTCTCTTTTGCTTACTATTTGCATGAAATATCTTTTTCCAACATTTTACTTTCAGACTATTTTCATCCTTGGGTCTATGAGTCTCCTGCAGACAGCAAATGGATTACTTATGCTTTCTTATCCATTCTGTAAGCCTATGCCTTTTCAATGAGGAGTTTAATCCATTAATATTCACTGAAATTATTGTAAAGGCATTATTTATTTTAATCATTTTATCCTTTCATTTTAATATGTCATATCTTATATTTGTCTGTCTTTTTAACATTTTGGTTAGCCTTTCTGATACTCTTCACTTCTACACACTCCTCCAAGCCTCTATCTCTGGTTTTTCTGTTTTATTTTTTTTTTAATTTATATTTTTTAATTTTTTATTTTTCTTGGCTGCATAACTCCCTTTATTGTCTCCTGAAAAGCTTGATTCTTATTTACATACTGCTTTAGTTTCTGTTTATCTGTGACTATATTACACTCACTCAGAAAGAATTTTAGGCTGGCAGTTTTTCTCTTACATTACTGTAATTATATCATTCAACTGCCTTCTCACCTCCATGGTTTCTGAAGAGAAATCTGCACTAAATCTTACTGCACATCCTTTGTATGATATTTCAATTCTCCCTTGATGCTTTTGGAATTTTCTCATTTTTGGCATTTGGGAAATTTGTTTATTATGTGTCTTGGGGTAGGTCTATTTGGATTTATTCTAATTGGAGTATGTTGTGCTTCCTGGAAACATATATTCATGCCTTTCACGAGAGTTGGGAAAATTTTGGCCATTATTTCCTCAAATACTCTTTCTGCCTTTTTTGCCTTTTCTTCTCCTTCTGGAACTCCCATAAGAGTATGTTGGCTCTCTTTGTGCTATCATTCAACTCCCTGAGCACCTGCTCAATTTTTTCCATTCTGTTTTCCCTCTGTTAACTCTATTTAAAAATTTAGCTGTTCTGACCTGATTCTTTCTTCTATGATTTCCAATCTGCTGTTGTATGGTTTTATTGTATTTTAAATCTCACTTACTTTGTCATTCATTCCCATATGTTATTTTTCTATTCAAGATTTAAAAAAATTTTTATGCTCACCCAGCATTTTTTTTTTTTTGCTAAGAGATATTTTTTTTATTGAATAACATTTTGCCTTCTTTGTTGTTGCTGTTAATCCAATACTTGAAACAAAAATTAAGCCTCCAGCCTTATGTGAAGTACTTGTATCAGAAATACTTCAGAAACACTAAAGCTACCTGTATAAGAAAATTTATGCCACTTGATTGGCAGGCTGGTGAAAATATTTGGCTAATTTTTTAAAAAATCTACATTACTAGAAGAGGAAGGAAGTAAATAATTTGTAAATATTTCTTCTAAAATAGGTGGTGTCTTATACTTTAACTCATTTTAGCTATGCAAAGCACATTCTCTAGTAGAGATGATGAAGGTGATAAATATAAATTATGAAATGGAATAGCCTATGGGATTTAAAGTATTAAAACTTTTATATACCACAAGTGTAAGTATAATGGATATTTGCAAAAATTTTTGTTAAAACTCAAAGGTTTTACCAAATACCATAGTTACTTAAACACAAAAATTTTAATAGATTAATAAGTTAATGAGAACATTACACCAGATTCAGGATTGAAAGCATGCAGTCTTCCATGTGAAGATTTCAAAGCCAGACTTTTCACCTAAACCTTAAATAAAAAATATTTTATTGCTGAAAATGCAAACCATCATCTGAGGCTTTTTGCTGCTGGAGGGCTTTGCCTCGATGTTGATGGCTTCTGATTGATCAGTGTGACAGCTATTGAAGGCTGGGGTGGCCAGATATGGCTAGCAAGCTGGGGTCCCTGAGCCCAGAGCAGCCCTCACTGAATAACCAATCCCAAAGTGAACAGTGGGTCAAGTGGGCGAAGCAACCAATCAAAGCTCACCCAGTATATTATTAATGTCTTTTATTTATTTAGCCACGTTATCCTTCAACTCCATGAATCGCTTTAGGAGATCTGTATGAACTTCATTTGTTAGTTGCTTCAAGACCTATGTCTCATCTGGGGCTTTTATTTGTTCCTTTCCATGGTCATATATTTTTTTCTTAATATGGCTAGTAATTTTTGCTGATGTCTTGGCATCTGATCATGATGCTGTGTTTACTTTGATGTCCAGTTCTTCCCTCTTGCCAAAGGATTTACTGTTAAGTAGCTTTGTGCTAACACTGTTCTTTGATTCTTGGTTCTGTTCATTCTGTATATTAAGGATTGCCCCTGTTCAACGGCTCAAACCAGCGCTAAGGACCTACTAATGAAATGCAAGTTAGCTTCCAAGGGCCTTGGAGAAGGAGGCATTAAAGCAATTTGATTGTATTTATTTATTTATTTATTTATTTACTTACTTACTTACTTACTTACTTATTTACTTATTTATTTATTATTTTCCCTTATTTCCATGCAGTTTTCTGGTGTGCCAGCTGATAGTGTTCTTTGGCAGACCTCTCAGCTCAGATTCCAGATGCTAGGCAGTTATGTATTCACTGTAACTCCAAGGGTGAGACAGGAATGATATCCTTAGGGTGGGCCAAGCTTCACAAGCAAACTTTATCTGAAGCTTTCTCCTCCCTTAACTGGCCACACCCTCCCTTACTCTGTTTCCTCAAGAACAAGCCCAGGACAATAGAGAGCATGTTTAAGAAGGCAACTTATCTTTCATTCCCTATGGGCTCTGAGAAAAACAATATCATGGCTGCACCCAGGTCAGAAGTGTGAGATCCCTCCAATGTAGTAAACCAAGTTAACTGAGCAAAATCTGAATTTGTTATAGGCTGTGTCCCTCCATCCCCCTGTTTTGTGAAAAGGCCCTCTGCAATCCCCTCAGTCTGCAGCCACCTGACAGAGGCCAGTGGACCCCTTGCTCTTTGCTCTGAAGGTGGGGAAATGAGCACCAGCAGCTACTGCTGCTGTGTTATTCATGGGATTTCTCCAGGCAGCCAAGATTCCTCTCCTTTACCCCTCTCTCTTCTGGGTGGTGTCTAACCTTCCTCTGGTGTCCTTTGCCCAAGAACAGTATTCCAGACAGTCTCCACCTGGCCTCTAGCAATTTATCTGGGAGAGAAGTGATCTCAATGCCTCTTTAATTCTCCAACTTCCAGGCCATTATAATGGTCATGATCTTTTTCTTGCACTATTCTCCTTTCTTCTGAAGTCAACAGCACATTCAATAAGGCCTGCATGTCCAACCAACAAGGAATATGAATTGCAATAATAGAATTGAATATGTTTTCCATTTTCTTGGGATCTTCCTTAAAATTTTTCCCATATTACAAGTCTGCAGGGGAGAATGGAATGCGTACAAACAAGTAACCTCTTGGATGGTCTTGATTAACAATCCTAGCTGGCACCCACCTTAGTTGGATTTGCCCAGCTGTGGGAGGGCTCCCTGATAAATTGGGTGCCACTCTGAGTAAAAGGTGGGGAAACAATTTCTGGGGGGTATACAGGAAGTTCAGGATCACCACCCCCTTTTCTTCTCCTCCTTCATAATGTGCTGGAGGAGCAGTGGGTACAAGGAACAAGTCCAGCACTTTGTCTGAGGGGTTGGAATCAGGGAGTAGTTTCTTCTCTTTTCATTGTTGGCAGATTGTGTTAAGTCTATGACTTGCTAACATCACACCATGCCCAAAACATTGAACATATGATATTTCAACTCATAGACTAAGTCTTTTATAATATATTTCTAGTTGTAAAATTGTATTGTGTTCAAGAGATTCCCTTTGATGGCTATTCTTAGACAGGCTCTAATTTTTATGTGGCCATGCACTTTTACTCAGATATATCATTCTCTTTTTAATCATGAGGATTCATAATCAAATTGTTCCCAATATTTTAAGATGCAATCTAGAAGATCATACTTCTCTTTCATTCTAGAGAAGTTTATTGCCCATTGTGATTCCCTGTCAGTACATGGGTGAGTTACACTTTAAGTTTATTGATCAGAATTTTAGCACCCAGTCAGGATACCAGTGGTATCCTATACCTAGAGGATGGATTCTGGTGTAGATCTCTAACCTACAATCCCAGGCCCACATAGTTCTGAACCTAAGCCAACACTAAGGACCAAGGGCAGTCTAGGCACCTACAGCTTCAGTGGGAGATTTAAACTTTTACTCTAAAGAACAACTAAAAATTTGATAAGAAAATCAGTATTCACTGAGGCTGCAGGGATCTCATGTGCAACCCTTTTCCTTCATAACTGGCTGCTTTCAGGATCTTCAATGCCAGAGGCAGAGGAATCCTGATATCAACTTTTGTGGACATGGGGCTCCTGCAAACACAGAGAAGAGCTCAGAGTGCCCCACCTCAGGGTCTAATGGGTCCACCAGGCTGCAATCCTCAGAAGACATAGGGTCCCAACTGGGTTGCCAAACTTTAAGGGATCCCCTGATAGATCCTCTGGGTCCATGCCAGGCTCTGAATTGTCTTCCACACAGAGTTTTGTCACTCAAGGAAAGAGGTTTATTAAATCAGTAGAGGACCGGGGTTTGGATGTCTCAGATGTGCCTCCCCAACAGAAGGTAGACTGCCATTATATTAGCTTGTGTAGCAGAGGAGTTAGGGGTTGGGTAAAGGAGACTGACAGGTGGGAGGGGCTGCATTTTGTGCTTGCTCTAGAGAATTACATGTTAAAAAGGGAAAGTTACATGCTTGGTCATACATCATGCATGTAGAGAAAATGTCATCTAAATCCCACCCAGAGGCACATAAAGTCTTATTATAATGAACTAAAATTCAGTGAAATTCATTCTACTACTAAACTGAGTCTGTACTAGGAATGGGAAAATCCCATTACTTGGTTAACTAGCTTTTGTGGTCAGCTACTGAACACAGCTTCTTTACCTTGTTCGTCTGATTTCCAGATAGGGCAATGTTTAGATTGGGAGAAAAGCAAGTGTGGCATTGCTAAGGAAACAGGGCAGAGGGTTGGGCCTTTAGGGGTGTAAAGGAAACTCATGGGCAGCTTTATTATGGGACAATCACCAGGATGGACAGGACAATAAGGTATGAAGTTGCCCCTCAGAGACTCTGAATCATCATGTCTGCCTCATGCATTATAAACCAGGAAAGTATTGGATAGGCAGAGAAATATGAGTTATAAAGAGAGATCTTTCCATGTTCAAACCCACTCTCCGTGGTCCATGCAGCCAACCCAGTTCCTAGGAGGGCTAATCCTCCACTTACACTGGCATCTTCCTCCTCTGGTTGGGAGACCCCCTGCCCAACTGGTCACTTCTGTCACATCTTCATGGACTGTGCTTATGGATTCAGTGTAACTGGAGTTAAGTGTAATGCCCCAACAGACCTGCCATTGGCCTAATCTCCATAGGGCTTCATGTCCAATGTCCTCAGGTATTAATTGTTGGATTTCCCAAACATAAGAAAAGAAAAGTATTTCATGTAGATAGAGAAAAAGTCATGCAACTTGTTTCCCAATGGGTTGAAGAGTTAATCCTGCCCCCATTCTGTTCTCACAAAGTGATGACCCTTTCTGAGACTTTGGCCCTCCTCTGCCATGATTAACTTCCCTTTGAATAGGATCCCAGGTTAATCAAGGCATGCAATTTATAATGAATTTAGATTAGCACCTTTGAGAACCTGCTTTTGCAGACCTTGTGAAAGTCTATTTCAATAGACAGTATTAAGAAAAAGAAAGACATTTATCCAGAGGTACAAGGAATAGGAGACTCTGAGAAACTACTTATAATCTATGGCAACCATAGTTGAAAACTTACATTAAAGTATGCTTTTCTCTTCCAAATTCAAATAGTACATTTGGCATGAGAGAAAGCATTTATCAATAAACAATTAACATTAAAAAATTCTTTTCTTTCTCATTAGATTGGGAACTTCACTGTAAGAGTTATAGAATGTTATAATTACTGCTTTACCCTCAGCACCTTATTTTTTCATTGGTTTCTAATGAATGTGATATGAATGTATTCAAACTGAGATTGAACAAATCAATTATTTATTGTTTAAATACCTGTGGCACAAAGCAGTCTTTCATCACTGCTCATTTATTCTCCAACCCAAATTTCCTTGGAAATTTGAATCTTGATGAATTACTTAGCATTTAGAATCACATAATTTTTGCATCAATGTCCAAATGCTATTATAAATTAAAGACTCCTTAATCCAACACCTAAAGCAACACTGCTACATATTTCTTCCACCATACCAATTTTCTGAGGGATAAATGAGGACCAAAATTGAACCAACCAGAAATCTACCTGTGATAGTGCTGTCTGCTAGGAGATCTCAGGTTGGTGGGTGCTGCACAAACTTTGCTAGAAGCATTGCAACATCCAGGATCAATGAGGAAGTGTATGTGAGGGATGATTCCTTCCTAGACAATCATTTATAGTGATCAAAGCTCATGTGATTGGACATTCTATCTAATCAAATTAAGTGGGTCCCATCACCTTTCACGTTCTTGCCATTTCCAATTATTTACAATATTTCAGTAGCAACCTGTGTGTATTTTAGCAATATAGATTTTATGCCAGTTCATAAAATATGTGCATATGTTAATATACTGTCTATATCTTCCTACACTTTGCCTTTTGACTAAAATAATTCCTTGAAAGTCTCCATTTGGACACATATACTGTATCCTAATTCATTCAGTTTCACTGCTCTTTTCCACTGATTTGTATATGTGGATTTCTTTTGTAATCCCTTCTCCTTTTGGTTGACTGTTGTGTTCTTTATAGAATTTCCCTTCCATTAGTTATAATTTTGTGGATATTTTGGGGAATATACCCTTATTGATATGAAGAGAATATGAAGAATGGAAGAGCTATATCATTGTTTTGAGATATTTTCAAATGTCATGAAAGTGACCATCATGTCCTCCAAGTGATTAGCCAAAGAGCAGCACACTGACACTGGAAGAGAGGCTCCATTTTTACATATTGTGGTCCCACTGGGTAGAATTTGATTTAAGGAATTTTATATATGTGGAATTGTATTGGTTATTTGCATTTCATTTATTGTTTATGATGCAGTTTATAAAATTATTTACCACATTATTTACTAATCTGTGAATTATCTAGTCATATTTGTATTGTCTCTGTTTTTTATTTTATTTTTGGTTTTGTATTTGTAGATAGTTTCTTTTCTAACTCTTCTGGATACTATTACTTTCTAGGTGATACCATTGTCAATATATTTTCCCATTCTATAGCTGGTCTTATCTTCTATTGTCAGATAGACTTTATTGATTTTAAATGTTGGGAGTTTGGCATTAATTTAAAAAATCTAATCTGGTGTGAGTCTGGTAGAGGTGCTTTCTGACCATCTCATTTATTCATACAGCATCTAGGCCCTGAGTGCTCACCCAGTGCTACATGCTGGGTTAAGCCCTGGGTCCATTGGTGAAAATGATCAACTTTCTCCCTGCTTTCCAGAAGCTCAGAACATGCAGGTAGAGTTGGAAGAATCTAATAAACATATACATGTTAAAGAGAAGAGCAAGTGCCATAATGAAAACCAAGCAGGGTGCTGCAAGAGGGGGAGCTGGGAGATGCTAAGTGCATGGGCCTGAAAGGAGTCAATGAGGTGACATTTATGCTGCATCCAGAATGAGTAACAGGAGCCAGCCCTGCACAAATCTGTGAACAGTGTGCCAGGAGAAGGGATAACTTCTCTGACGTGTGTTTGGCCTGAGAGGAGATTAAAAAGGAGGTCAGTATAGATGGAGGGAACTTGGGAGGAGAGATGAGGAGAGAGGGAGGAGGGGTTGGACAGATCCTGGGGGCTGGTAGATTATTTTAGTAATCTATTAGTATGTGACAACACTATCCCAAAATTTAGTGACTTACAAAAACAAATATTTTTTTTATTGCACAGTGTTTGTGAACAAATAATTCAGGCAAGGTTAAACTATGTGATTTTGCTCCAATACCTGTCCCAAGACTGAGAAGTAATCTCAACTGAGGCATGACTTGGGAAAGATCTACTTCCAGAGTCACTCGTGTATTATTGGCAGTTTGGACTGAGAGCCTAAATTCTTTTCTGTCTGTTATCTGGGCCCTCCCTCAGTTTCTTGTAATATGGGCCTCTGCACATCATAGCCTGTTTCCCCAGAGTTGGAAATGATATATCATCACTTTGGCCATATTCTGTTGAAAAAAAGAGTCACTAAGTCAAGTTCACACTTAAGAGGAAGAGATTAGATAAGAACATGTATGCCAGGGGGCAGAGATCCTTGGAAATTATTCGGAGTATTTCCACAACATAAAGTAAAAGGAGGCATTTAATCTAACTTTAAATATAGTGAGTATCCATTGAAGTGTTTTGATTCAGATGGCAGTATTTGATTTTAATTGAATTTAAGGGTTGTTATGTTAGGGTCTGGGAAATGAAACCAGGAAGATAAGTTACTTTCCCATGATCATACTATCAAGAATCAGCCTTGTTTTGAGGTGAACTCCCTGTTACTTCATATTCCTTCATGTAATTCTTCCATCTCTAAAGTTCATGAATTAGTGATATGTCACATTAGCTCATGAGTTTTAAAGATATTATTCAATATACATCTGTTAAAACCCCTAGGATGTGGAAACTGGAATGATCCTTATGGTTCAGGTGAGGAGACTCAGGAGGCCCAAGAGACACAATGACTTGTCCAGGTTCATGGATATGGCAGTAAAAGAATTTAGGTCAGATGCTAACCCTATATCAATACTGGGATCCTGAATTTCCTAGGCACTGTAGGGAGGACAGTGGTTGTCTAAACATAGAGTTAAGTTGATGACATGAAAGAGAATTCTGAAGAGATATCAGCTTTAGGAGAGATTTTATCCAAGGAAATGGGGCAGGTATTGGGACCCCAAGAAGTAACTTCACTTCTTTGGAGATATAACCCAGCAGAATTTGAAACCCCAGTAAGCAGGCACCCAAATTCTAGAGACAGCTCCCAACTCAGCTCACTTAAGCAGAGATGCTTGGAACAACAAGAAGTTTTCTTATTTCCCAACATCCCAAGGCTCTCACCTCAGGAAAACTGGAAGTGAGATCTTTTTTCAAAGCTGCAGGAAATGGTTCAATCCCCACCACGGAAGACTCTGGCCATTTACCAGGAGACATCCAAAGGTAAAATAGGGGTCACAAGGCAGTGAAATGAAGGCTAGGAAGATATTCTGATGCTTCTTTAGGTGTCCCACGGCACCTCCCACTCTCAATGTGCTTGAGTTGGGGAGGGCTGGGCTGTTTGAAGGGGCAAAAGGGGTGGACAGACCATGGGAAGGAACTGGTTTTCTAGGAGATTGGCAGCCTGGTTGGTCCATCAGGCTCTCATTCTGTTTATGGCAGGCAAGATTAGAAAGAATATGCTGGGGTGGTGATCATCTGCCCAGATATTAATCTGCAGACTTGGAACCATCATCTCATCTCTTTTCTTCAGGGGCTAGAGTTCTGTGCAGACAGTGTCCTGTTTCTAATCTGGGGAGAAGAACTTTATATGGACTCATCTTTGTGGCAACAGGCAAGCAGGGCCTTGATGACCAGCTGATAAGGAGAGTGGAATTTAGGTCAGTTAGGAGGGCTCCTGTCTTTACTGAGCAGTGGGGAATGTGAAATGGATGGTTCTGACCGAGGAAAGACAAGTCTGAAACTTTTTGTCCCACACATCTGATGGCTCCCATTATATGTGATTCTAGGGACTTCCCCTATAAGGACAAAAATGTCAAAGAGCTATGGATGGTGCCTAGAGCACCCTGGGGATCTCAGAGGCTGCCCTTGGGAGAATTCATATCCACTAACACCACTTCTAGGTCATTCTTGCCTCATCCCACCCCACAATTGATGGTCAAGACAATGAAGTTTGGTGAAAAACTGGCTCAGAAGTCTTCCTGGAACCACAGTCAAGGGTTCTTAGCTGCCTATGGGTATGGATAGAAGAATAGTGTTAGTGGGAAGAAGATACTTACTTTTTGCCTGCAGAGAATAAGGCAGCATATTGCATTCAAGCTAGAGGTTGAGGTGCAATGAGGGCCCAAGGAGGTTGGGGGCAGGAAAATGGATTTTTTCCTCATCCTTCAGATACTTATGGATCATCTATCACATGCCAGTGCAGTGCATAGATGAGACAGTCCATCAGAACTCCTGGAATTTAGATCTGAAGGAGATTTCATGGGGCATAGCAACATCCTCTAAAACGTCAGTATCTGTAAAAATCACATTAAGGACCATTTCCTAACCTAGAACAGTGGTTTCTTCTCTACAGCTTTGAAGGAAGAAGGAATATGTTCTGCTTCTGGTGCAGAGGTTTCTTTGACCACCAGTTAGGACTTGTAGCCTCAAGATGAACTCTGGAATTGCATCATCAGTAAGTGGGGGATGGGGTGGAGGTATATAAAAAACATCAAAACTTACAATGTGCAAAGAAAAAGGCCAGAGGAAAACTATTAGGAAATGGCTTAAGGGCAGGAAGTACTTTGCATACTCAATCCCCCTCTACGTGTCCCATGGTTCATCCTTTCTTTTAGATCTGAATCCTTCTGGGATCTTGGCCACTGACATCAGAATTCCTTTCCCTCCTACATTCAATCTGGAGTAACATTTGTGATTCAATTTCCAAAGCAACATCTGACCTCATTTCATAAGCTTTATTCCTCCCTCTGAAATGGGATTTCTAGCATCCTGGCAATTCCTTGCACAATTTGTTGCAACCCAGAAATTCCCCAGAAGGCTGCCAGCCTGTCTGTCAGGTCCTTGGGGGCCACTCCCCTCTGACTGGGCCCTGATGATTTACAGTGAGCTCTGGTGTCTGGATCAGTGTCCTTAGGCCTTGCCATGGAAGAAAAACTCAGACTTTCCATCACTGGCCAAGGTGACACTGTGGTTCTCAGATCCATCATCTGGGAAGTTCACAAGTTTACAGACTCAGTTGTGTTGTTACTGATATATCCTGAAAGAGACACCATCCCACGGCCCTTAGAGCTCACAGCCCCTGGGATGGTGGTATCCTTTATCCTAACTCTTGCACTGTGGTTATGCTCAGAGGGTAGGAAACTGTCTGCTGGAGAGAGTTGAAATATGTGACATGACAGGGGTGGGGGAAGGAGTAAGTCATCATGATGACTGATGACCCTCAGGCACGCAGAGCACAGCATTTCCAATTGAACACTGCAGCCCTTCCAATCAAGGTGGTAGAAACCCTGCCCTTAGCTCACCTGAGTGTCCTCTTGGGCTTCCCCATGAGCTGGACCTAAAGGGTTAACCTCTGGCTCTGCCCTGCACCTCCATGATCTTGCCAGAGCTTCAAGCCTCCACCATGTTAAGGATTTTGAATATTATCCATTGGATTTATCTAGAATGGTGAGGCCAAGATCAATTGTGGGGTGATTCTGAGTTTTAAGTTGTGGGCATTTCTCAGTTATTCCCCAATTCCCTAGGGCTCCAGTTGTCACCCAGACACCCATGGTGACCTCTTCAAGGCAGCTGAGGGGCAGAGCACATACCCTAGCTCTCAACAGCCTAGGTCCTTGGTGACATGGCACAACCATCCACAGAGGCAATTTGTCAAATGAATCAAAGGTATGGCTGGGCTTTCCTCTCAAAGACAGAGTGCATGGTCCCAAAGCTAGTTTGGGACATGAAGGAAGGCATTGGTATCTGTGGAATTTCACTTACACAACTGGGAGGTTTCTGAGAGCAGACATCATGTACATACATGTACTAACTCCAGTGCAATCTGATATGGCAGAGGATGATGTTTGCTGCGTCTTTGGGCTTTCACTGGCTGAAGGTGCAGAAAGAGTCACCCAGCAGAGGTCCACATTTAGGGGGAGAGTCCATCTCAGTCTCCGACAGGGAATCCTCCCTTTACCCTGAGACTCCTGGACCAACCAGAAAGCCCAGCTGGCCAAGATAGTAACACACCAGCCCTGAGGTACACCCTGCTCAGGCTCTTCTGGGTGGGACAGAAGGATACCACTGGACTTGATTTCCCATGGGAAAAGGTTATGCTCATCTCTAGCAGAAAGCAGTTGTCCCAGCAGTGACTGTTGGACTAAGGGAAAGGAGGGAGTGAGGTGGCCTGAGGTCTCCTGGGGCTGATATTCCTCAGGAAAAGCTGCCCTCCAACAGATCTAGGTCTCAGGTCTCTTGCTGTGGGCAGTGTGGCCCCTTCTGCCTGGCTTCTGTATGAGGGTAAGTGATTAAGTGGGTTTTTTTTTTTAGTCTTCCATTCTAACAGAACCCTCCCCCACTGGTTCAGGAGGAAGAAATCAGTGAAGGCATGGGTGAATCTACAAGGCTTTTCAAATGTCCACTCCTATCTACTTATTGCCTGCATGCAGATATCTTTGAGGGCACCTGAGAACAGGAGGCCCTTTTTGCTTGTCTACCTTTGATGGCCACTGGTTCACTTTGTCACATGGGCTTCACAATCAAAACTTGCATCAAATCAGCCTGAGCATTGACTGGAGGCTCTCTAGGGGAGGGTGAGCTCCTTGTCAGCTTCTGTGCACATTTGCCAGCTTCTGTGTCTAATGAGTGCCTGACCAGAAAGGTGATTCCTCCAGTGCTGTTAAGTAGTTCTAGATGGATTTTGAGCATCACAATCATGCTAAGTGAATCTAAGGATCCCCTCCTTAATCAGATGTGCTTTTCCATGGAGACAAATCTTTGCAGCTATCCAGAAATTATCATTTATACATTTTAATGATAAAGACCTTGGAACTCAATTTAAATAAAAAAAAATATAGTATCTTGTAGCTTTGGTTTAACTCTGCACACAACCACAGTCCTCATCCTCCCCAGAGTTCACCTGTTCCTTCCTCCAGCCCTCCTTCAAGCTCAATGGATGGTCCAATCCAATTGTTCAACCACACTCACACTCACACTCCAGCACCATAAACCACACTTACACTTCTGTATCCCTACCACTCCCATCCACTACCAAACTGCCACAATTCACTGTTTCATAGATTCTGCCCAGAGTAAGCTCAGGCTCATCACTCTAGGCCTTTACTATCTCCTGGTAACCTATCTTCTAGTCTCTACCTCCTTGAGTCTGCTTAATATCCTTAGTTCATACCAGTGAGATCATGCAGTGTTTGTCCTTTAGTAAGTGGCTTAGTTCAATCAACATAGGTTTTTGAGATTCATCAATGTTGAATATATCAATCTTCATTCCATCTTACAGCTGATTAATACTCAATTACATGTAGCTACCACATTTAGTTTGTCCATTTACCCACTGATGGACACTAAGGTTGCCTCCAGCTGTTGGGAATTGTGAAAATTACCATGATAAATATTGGTGTGCATATATCTGATCATGTTCCTGCTTTCCAATTCATCTGGGTATATTCCTAGTAGTGTGCTTGCCAGCTCATCTGGCAATTCTATACTTAGCTTCCTGAGGAAACTCCAAACTATCCTCCACACTGGCTGTATCATACTACCTTCCCACCAGCAGTGGCTGAGTTCTTCTATTCATCCAGATCCTCGTCAATGCTTGAAGTTTTCTGTTTTTTGTTGTTGTTGTTGTTGTTGTGGTGGTGGTGGTGGTGGTTATTGTTGCTTTAAGTAGCAGCTAGTCTACTAGGTATAATATGACATCTTATTGTAGTATTTTTTTTTTTTTTTGAGGTACCGGTCCTGAGGATTGAACTCAGGACCTCAAATGTGGTAGGCCAGGGCTCAACCCTTGAGCCACATCAGCTTCCCTGAGTTGACTTTTTTATTTATTTGCTTAATTTTTTCATCTTTGTTTTTTTAGGAGGTGACAGGTACCAAACCTAGGACCTTACATGTGGGAGTCGAGTGCTTACATAGGATTTGTATTTCCCTAGTTGCTATTGATGTTAAGCATCTTTTCATGTGCTTTTTAGTCATTTGTATGACTTTGGAAAAGTGTCTATTCAACTCTCTTGCTCATTTTTTACATGGGTTGTTGTCTTTTCATTGTTGTAATGTAAGATTTCTTTATAGATTCTGGATATTAGAATCTTACCAGATAAGTGTTTCCAAAATATATTCTCCCAATGAATAGGGTACATTTAGACTTTCTTGACAAACTCCTTTGAAGCACAAAAGTTTTTTTTTTTTTTTTTTAATTTTGAAGTGGTCCCATTTATCTATTTTTTCTATCATTGCTTGTTCTTTAGGTGTAAAAATGTATTAAATCATTTCCTACTACAAGATCTCATGGCTACTTCCCTACATTATCATCTAGAAAGTTTATGATCTTGGATCCTATATTATATGTAGGTCTTTGATTCATCTTGAGTTAATTTTTATCTATGTTGTGAGACAGTGGTCCTCCTTTATTCTTTTGAATGTGGTATCCAGTATCCAGTTCTCCCAGCACCATTTGTTGAAGAAACTATTCAGTATCTGCGGGTTTGGTGGCCTTGTTGAAAAGCAGTTTTTGGGATAAGTGTGGGTCTATATCTAAATGGTCAATTTAGTTCCATTGGTCAGTATGTCTATCCTTTTGCCAATAGCATTCAGGTTTGACCACTGTAGTTTTGTAATATGCTTTAAATTCAGACAGTGTGATTCCTCCAATTTCCTTTCCCTTTTTCAAGATGTTTTTGACTATTCAGGGGCCCTTACCCTTCTAAATAAATTTGATAATTGTCTTTTCCAGTTCTGTAAAGAATGCATTGGAATTTTCATTGTGACTCCAGTGAACACGTAAACAAATTTGGGTAAGAGAGACATATTAATAATATACAGCCTTCCAATCCATGTACCATTTATTTAGGTCTTCTTTGATTTCCTTTATCATTGCATGTAGTTTTCTGATTACAGTTCCTTTATATCCTCAGTTATCTTTATTCCTAAATATTTGATTATTTTAGATGCTATTGCAAAGGGAATTTTTTTTCTTGATTTCCTACTATGATTGCTCATTATTTGTGTACAGAAATTGTACTGATTTTTGTATGTTGACCTTATATCCTACCACTTTACTTAACTCTTTTTCCTCTCTAGAAGTTTTGTTGTAGATTATTCTAGCTTTCTACGTATGGTATCATGTCATCTGCAAATAGTGAAAGTTTTATTTTTCCTTACCAATTTGGATGGTTTTTATTTCCCTTTCTTGATTAAGTGCTCCTTATATAATGTTAAAAAAGAGTGGTGACAGTAGGCATCCTTGTCCAGATCTTAGAGAGAAAGCCTTTAGCATTTCATCACTGATTATGATGTTAGCTGTGGATTTTTCATATATGCCCTTTATGATGTTGAAAACATTTCCTTCTATTCCTACCTTTCAAGTGTTTTTCTCAAGAAAAGCTGCTGTATTTTTTTTTCAAATGCCTTTGTTGCATCAATGGAGAGGGTCATGTGATTTTTTTCCCTTTGATATGTTAGTGTGGAATATCACATTGATTGATTGAGATAAAACCTACTTAATCAAAGTGTATAATTCATTTTATGTGTTGGTGGATTCAATTAATAAATCTGCCAGCCATGAATTCTGTATTCAGCAATACTGTCCTTAAAAATGAGGGTGAGTTCAAAGTCTTCTCAGATTAAAAAAAAACTGAGAGAATATGTTACCAAAATACCAGAATTATAAGAGATTCTAAAGAGAGTGCTGCTGACTGACAGGAAAAGACAAGAATGAGAGGTTTTGAGAAAAATGTAGAAATGGAGATCATTGAGAAGGGTAAATAAAGGGTATAAAAACAAACAATAGTAAGATATGACAACAGACAACCAAAGAACAAAATGGATGAAGGAAGTAACACCTTTACAATAATAACATTAAATATGAAAGACTTGAACTTTCCAATCAAAAGACATAGACTGATAGAATGGATAAAACAATACAAGCCCTCTATATGATGTCTACAAGAAACTCACATCTTATGTAAGGACACAACTAGGTTAGAAGTGTAAGGTTGGAAAAAGATATTCCATGCAAATAGTAATAAAAAAAGAGCTGGAGTAGCAGTAGTACTAATACCAGAAAAAAACAGGTTTTAAAAGCAAAAGTGTTTTAAGAGATGAAGATTATTATATTTTAATAAAAGGTGCAATTTGCCAAGAAGAAATAACTGTACTAAATAACCAAACATCAGTGCCCCAAAATACATGAAGATCTCACTGACAAAACTGAAAAGAGAAATATGTTTGTACAATAATAGTTTGAGACATCACTACACTACTCTAAGTATTGGATAGAACATCTGGACAGAGGATAAACAAAGAAGCAGAGAGCTTGAATAATATGATAAATGAATGAGATCTAACAGACATCTATAGAGCACTGCACCCTAAAACAGGAAAATATACGTTCTTTCAAGTGCTCATGGTTCCTTCTACAAAATAGAATATATATTGGTCACAAGACAAGACAATAAAATTAAAAAGATTGAAATTATACAAAACACTTTCTCTGATTATAACAGAGTGGTACTGGAAAGCAAGAATGTATGGATAAAGGGAAAATTCATAAATATATGGAGATTAAACAACATTCACTTAAATAATAAGTGGGTCATAGAAGACACTAATGAAACCAAATTCTCTGTAAGAGAATTCAGCAAATATCTTGAGACAAATGAAAATGAGACCACAACCTATAAAATCCTATGATACACCACAAAATCAGTGTCCAAGGATTTTAACAGCCCTGAATGCCTACATTAAAATAGAGGAAAGCTGAAATTGAAGATCTCCCTGCACACTTAAAGGAACAGAAAAAGAAGAGGAAACTAATCCCAAACCAAGCCAAATGAAAGAAATAGTAAATATCAGAGCAAAAATAAATTAAATTGAGAACAAAAACCAATAGAGAGAATCAACAAAACCAAAAGTTGTTTTTTTGAGAAGATTGACAAAATGGATAAACTCTTAGCTAGCCTGACAAAGCAAAAAGAGAGAAGACACAAATAAATAAAATCAGAAACGAGAGAGGAGACAGTATCACTGACCCCATAGAAATAAGAGAGATCATAAGCAAATACAATGGACAACTGTATGCCAAAAAACTAGAGAATATAGAGGAGCTGGACAAATTCCTAGAAACATACAACATAAACTGACCCTAGAAAAAGTGGAAGACCTCAACAAACCAATGACAAGTGAAGATATTGAAACAGTCATTAAAAAAAAAAAAAAAGAAAAGAAAAACTCTTAAGATGAAAACCCTGGGACCAGATGGCTACACAGGTGAATTTTGCCAATCATTCAAAGATGATCTAATACCAATCTTGCTCAAGCCTGTCCAAAAAATTGAACAGGAAGGAATGCTACCTATGTCATTCTATGAAGTCAACATCACCCTGAAAGCAAAACCAGATAAAGATACTACAAAAAAAAGAAAAATACAGACTAATATCTCTAATGAATATACACACAAAAATCCTCAACAAAATACAAAACAAATCCAAAAGCACATTAAAAGAATTATACACCACCATCTAGTGGGTTTTATCCAAGGGATGCGAGGCGGTTGAACACAAGAAAATCAATTAGTGTAATAAACCACATTGATAAATTGAAGAAGAAATGACATGATCCTCTCCATCGATGCAGAAAAGGCATTTGACAAAATACAACACCCTTTCTTGATAAAAACACTACAAAGGATAGGAATAGAAGGAAGCTTTCTCAATATGGTAAAATGTGTGTAAGGAAAACCTACAGTTAATGTTGTACTCAACCTTGAAAGAAGAAAGTTTTCCCTCTGGGAAAGGAATAAGACAAGAATGCCCCATGTCACCATTTTTATTAAATATGGTGTGAGAAGTTCTAGCTGGAAAAATTATGCTAGATAAAGAAGTGAAAGCTACCCAAATAGGAAAAGAATTAGTAAAATTTTCACTATTTACTGATGATATGATTCTCTAACCTATAGCCAGAAAATTCTAAAAATCCATAATGAAACTCATAGAATTAATAGATTCATCAAAGAGGTGGGATACAAGATTAATATGAAAAATCAATAGCTTTTCTGTACATTGAAGTGGAATCAGAGGTGGAAATCAGAAAAAAAATCTTCCATTTATAAGAGTGAATAAAGGAATCACAAATTTAGGATTAAACTTAACCAAGCACCTGCATTCAGAAAACTACAAAATATTACAAAAATTAAAAAAACAAAAATAAATGAAAGGACATACTGTGTTCGTGGATTGGAGGACTAAATATCATTAAAATGGCAATTCTTCCCAAAGTGACTTACATATTCAACAAAATCTCCATAAAAATCCCAACAGCTTTTTTTGAGAAATGGAAATGGCAATTATCAAATTTATTTGGGAGGGTAAGGGGCCCTGAATAATCAAAAACATCTTTAAATAAGAATGAAGTTGGAGGACTCTCACCTTCTAACTTTAAAGCCTTTTACTTAGCTACGGTGGTAAGAACAGCATGGTACTGGATAAAGACATAGAAATTGACTAATGAAACCAAATCAAGAACTGAGAAATAAATGCTCACATCTACAGTCAAGTGATTTTTGACCAAAAAGTCTATTCAATAAATGGGGCTGGGAAAACAGGATAGCTAAATCCAAAAGGAAAAAAAAAGACCACTTTCTAACATCTTTTATAAAAATTAACTCAAATGGATCAAGGACCTAAATATAAAAGTGACAATCATGGTACTCTTTGAAGTAAGTGTAGGAAAACATCTTCAAAATTTTGTGGTAGTCAGTAGTTTCTTAAATCTTATACTGAAAGAAAAAAGAAAAAAGAAAAAAATAGATAAATGGGACCTCCTCAAAGTTAAACACTTTTGCACCTCAATGGACTTTGTCAAAAGGGGGAAAAGGCAGCCAACTAAATAGGAGAAAATATTTGGCAATCACAATTCTGATAAGGGTTCAATATCCATGATATTTAAAGAGATCATACAACTCAACACTAAAAAGGCAATATATCTGAATAAAAAATAGACAAAAGACAATTTTTCAAAGAAGAAATACAAATGGTGAAGAAACACATGAAAAAATACTCAACATCCCTAGAGATTAGGGAGATGCAAATCAAAACTACAATGAGATATCATTTCACACCTATTAGACTGGCCACTATTAAAGTCAGAAAACTCTAAATGTTGGAAAGGATGTGGAGAGATAAGAATGCTTATTCACTGTTATTCACTGTTAGTGGGAATGTAGAATGGCACAGTCCCTGTGGAGGATTGTTTGGCGGTTCTTAAGCAAATTGAATATCGACTTGCCATGGGATCCAGCAATACCATTACTAGGTATGTACAAAGAAGAAAAGAGAGCAGTGACACGAATAGATATTTGAATACCAATGTTCTTAGAGGCATTATCTGTGATTGCCAAAAGTTGGAAACAAACGTGGTGTCCATCAACTGATGAATGGATAAACAAATTGTGGAGTATGCACATGATGGAATATTATGCAGTGGTAAGAAGAAATGAAGTCGTGAAAGATATGACAACATGGCTGAACCTGGAGGATTTTATGGTGAGTGAAGCAAGACAGGCAGAAAAGGACAAATAATATATGATTATGCCTTCATAAACTAAATATATTAGGTAAACTTGTAGAGTTAATAATTAGTATTTGGTTATCAGAAGATTGAATGAGGGAAGAGTAGAAAGGTAAGCATTTATCTGTGCAAAATTTGTTAAATGATTATTTTTAAACCTTTGAAATGAATAGAAATGGTGAAACATAGTGTTTGTAATCAGCAGAGCTATTATATGGGTCTGACAGTGGTTGGAAGTGCTAATCTAAGGTCATCCATATTACTAGAAGAAAAATGTACCATGGGATTGTATAATATAGTGAAACCTCAAGTAAAATATGAATGTGGGTGATATTGCATATATAAGACTACTTTTACAGAATATAAATACAAATATACTAGAAAGAATGAAACTGAATATCAGCTATGTACAGCAGGGGAAGCATAGAAAGATTGAGAAGTGGTGAGGTTTTTGGTTTGTTTTTGTTTATTATCATTATTATTGGAATAATGGAAATGCTCTAAAATGATTGTTACATAGTGAATGCATAACTGTGTGATGATACATGATGCACAATACCATTGATTGTGCATTTTGGATGAATGTATGTCTTATAAATATGTATCAGCAATATTTGGTATGTTTAGAAAAACACAATGAGATGCTATTTACATGACTAGAATAGCTACTATTAAAAATAATAATAATAAGTGTTAGAGAGGATGTGGAGAATTAGGAATAATTGTTCATTTTTGGTGAGAATGTGATATGGTACAGCCCCTGTGGAATAGTTTGGTGATTCCTCAGAATGTTATAGATAGAATTATTATATGATGTGGTAATCCTACTTCTGATCCATACCCAAAGGAATTGAAAACAGGGATGTGAACAGATATTTTCACACAATATTTATAGCAGCATATATCCCAATAGCGAAAAGATGGAACCATCTCACGACCATCAACAGAAGAATGGATAAACAAAATGTAGTCTACACATGCAATGGAATATTATTTAGCAGTGAGAAGGAATGAAGTTCTGATACTTGTTACAAAATGGATGCTTCTTAAAAATATCATGTTGGTTGAAATAGTCCAGATGCAAAGGGACACATATTGTATGATCTCACTGTAATTAGAAAAAGCAAATTTATTAAGTCAGAAATTAGTGAAGTTAACAGAGACTCTATGGAGTAAGGAAGGGGGAGTTAATGCTTAATTGGTATAGAACTTCTATTTAGGCTGATAATAAATTTGTGATAATGTGTGGTGGTGGTGGTAGAACTCCATTGTGTATGTAATTAACAACACTGAATTATATATTTGAATGTGGTTTAAAGGGACTATATTAGTAAAATAAAATTTTAAAAAGCATAGGATGTGCAGAACAAACTGTGAAAACTAATGTAAACTTTGGACTCTAGTTCATAGAACAATTATTTTAATATCCTCTCATCAGTCGTAACAAATTTTTCACAATAAGGCAAATTATTAATGAATGGGGGGAGCCATGGGAAATCTGTATTTTCTGTATAAACTAAAACTATTCTAATAAAGATAATTATTAAACACTGTAGAATGTTGAAGAATCGTACAATATAATTAAAACTGATTCATAGTATAAAAAAAGAGGGTAAGGCAATTTTATGTGGAGACAAGACACTATTGACTAGGAAGATTTGGGAAAAGTAGGTTATATTGAAATTAAAACAAAACTTGAGATAAAAATTAATTGTATAGCTTAAATAGATGATTGGCACCTTGAGGAGCTATTGAGTCCATAGTAAAATACTTTTCAAAAAAATTTTCACAACAGTGTAGAAAGAAAAATAATATAAATATGAAACAGTTCATATTTTGTTTTTGCTGCAAGCACATTACAATGTTGTCAACCATAGTCCATAAATTACATTATGAACCACAATCTTCATCTACTTTCAAAATCATTGTTATACATTCCCAATAATATCCTTCTGCTGTCCTCCAAATAACATTAATCTTCCTAGACTCCTCATTTCAGTAACAATCACATCAAAAATCAACAGAGTTTGTTACACTCATTTTAATATGTTACCAGGAAATCTAACCATTACCATATATTTATATTTGACTTCATTAATTCTATATACATCTGGGAGATGAATTTTCAACAGAAATTTTGTGAAACAAAAATACTTTAATAATATGCTAAAGACTGAGACAGTAATTGTTAACTTAAACTGGAGGCAAATCATTATTTTAAAATTGGGGTTTAAAGACATTTTAATAGAAAACAATACCTAAGCAAATAATTTCTTCAAAAACACCATAAAATGAGGGAATATATAAGCCATGAAATGAGAGACATTAATTGCAGGCAGAAATGTTACTATGTGCTTTAAGTCAAAAACAGTCTCTAAAACCAAAAGGAATGGATAAATAACCTACTGAAATTGAGCTGAAACAATTAAACTTGAGTTTCAACGTCATTTCTAATGTGGAAAATGTAATTAACATCACTATGATAAAAGTCATTTCAGAGAACTCAAATCTGCACCTACTTCACATGGATATTTGACAGATGAGGTGAAAAATGTGAAAAACATATATTTTAATGGAGAAATAACAAATTGGAAAGAATTGCCAAATCAGAAAACAGGAAAAAATAAAGATGCAGTGAAGTAAGTTTGGCACTTGGGCACTATTTTTCCTTTGGGAATTGCTCATTTAGAAAGAATGACTGAAAGGGATGAAGTGGTCAGTGTTTTTGGCTGCTTCATGGGCCCAGAGAGAAAGGGATGGGAGTCTAGAGCCCTTCACAGGAGCCTTGGTGAATTACCTCCAACTCTGCATGGAGAACCTGTGGTAGGCTGACTGACAGGTTCAGCTCCTAATAGTCTCAATGCATCATTCTAGACAGAAATGACCCTAAGACACTCAGTAATATGGAAGAATGAAAATTTAAAGAACTTCAGAGGAAATTTGATCATCTTAGACCACATACCTAAATATAAATAAAATGAAAATGTGTGTATATGCATGTGTGTGTGAACACACCTCAGTCCACTGCCAGGACCTGGAAATAGTCATCCCAGTAACAATGAGTACATGAACACATATAACATCCAGATTTTGGTTCTAATAAAAAAAAAACTCTTCTCCACTGTCAAGAACCAGGACTCCTTTCAGAAATGGTCTGTTTCAAGGCTGTTGAAGGGAAAGTAGATGAGCCTGAAAAACTTTGTGGTGTGAGGACATAATTTATCCAGTCAGCAACATGGCAAAAAGAAAAAACAAAGGGCCTTGCCATCTGCAAGGAAAAAGTTTCTCTATAGATTAAAAACAATGAATTTGAATGCCAAAATAATATAATTAGGATCATAAGTGACTATTCGATATCACTTCCATATGAGTTGTTGAGTAACAAAAGGATTTCATTAAATTTCTTCCTCCTAGTTTTCAAAATCACCTTGATAATTACATTAAAGAAATTATTTAATGTGGTCTGCACAACCACAAAGAAGTAATACTAAAGATTTTAAAAATCTGAATCCAAGTGCGACATCAAATCTAAAATAATTGTTTCATTTTGTTTTCCGAGAGCTACATTTCTACCCCAGATTCATTGAAACTTGGGACAATATTAGCTGCAGTTTGAAGAGATTTCCAAATGCTGCATTTAAATGGAACTGATTATGAGAAGACCAATGTATTTAGAAGAAGAAAATAATTGGAGAAAATTAGATAAAAGAACAGTGAAGCCCTACATGGAGGTAAAATAATTAATGACATGCATTAGAGGCCATTGTTTATTAGAGGAAAATAAAAATTTTAAAATTTCTATATTTTCCATAGATTTACAAAAGTCTTTTTATGAGGTAAAGATTTTTGAATAAGCATTGCAACTGGCACTGGCAAAATTTTTTAGATATTATGAGAAATTTTCAATAGTTTATTAAAATTCATGGAAAACATATTTCAAATAATAGTTATTTTCTCTATTTAGAATGTGTAAGCTGAATTCATCTCATTTAGAAATGGTAGGCAATAATTTAAATTATCCCTGAAGCCCAAAATGGGGTAAAGGAAGGCAGAACTTAGTATTCTTACAAATGTAATTTTGACTTAAATGGAACAGTGATTTGCAGATGGCTAGGTTGGTCAGGCAATTTTAGTATCATCTACCTTGTCAAACAGGATAAACTATTTAATCTTGTTTATATTTCTGAATATATTCTTTTTTCTATGTCCGCAGCTTCAAAAATCCTGTTATTTCTGATTTTGAAGTAATTTTAGATTTAAGAAGACTCAAAACCAAAATGCAGAACCAGTCAAGAGAGATATAATTCATTCTGCTGGGACTGACAGATGACCTGCAATGGTGAATTATAATTTTTACTTTTCTCTTTGTCAACTGCATGTGGAGCATGATGGGAAACTTATCCATCCTCCTCCTCACCCACCTGGATCCCCGTGTCAAGACCCCAATGTATTTCTTCCTCCACAATTTCTCCCTCTTAGAAATCTTACTGACAACAATGTGTATTCCCAGATACCTGAAAACCTCTGTGACTGTAAAGAAAATCATTTCCATGTGAATATTCTCGATGTCCTGATTTTGTGATAATCAGGATAGGCTAAACATTCATATATTAGAAGTGCCTCCAGACCTAGTTTTTCTCCCTAGGTCTGGTTTTTAGAATGCTGGTGATAAAGCAATCTTGATTTATTATATGACCATGCTGTATGGGAAATGACTGTAACTATAGGTATCTTTGGTCAGCCTTAAGAGATATAGCAGGAGGTGGATGTGGCTTGAAAGGTTGGATGTCCATTTCCTATGTGGAGGAACTTGGGTTAGATCCCCAGGACCTCCTGGTAAAATAAAGAAAATATAGAAGGTGTGTGGGCCCGGGGTCAGATTTCAATTTTTTTTTTTTCAGAAAATGAGTGAAAAATTAAATTTTAAAATCTTGAAAAAAAATTATCACATTATTCCAGATTTACTTAGGTTATCCTCTAATGGGTTAAATATCTCAAAACACTAAACACATTTTTCAAAACGAGTCACTCTTTTCTACTTCTCTTTATGATTAATAGTCTTTGCTGTGTTAGTAGGATCACTCCATTAATGTTTCAACAAAAATTTAAAATTTCTTTTACTCCCTTTGTTCCAGTAATCCTCTCCATTCAGGGGACTGGTTGAGGGTGGGGAGGTATTTTAATTAGATGCTAATGTATATCCCAGAAATTTACATGGCTAAAGCTAATCAGTAATTATTTAACATTCGTTTATTATAGGTCTACCCAGACTCTACAAGAGACATGATTTTTGAGTTCATTAGGATGGCGTGACTTACAGTGGGGAAGAAAAACAACTTAACAGGGTAAGTTTTCTTAGGATAGAGCTATATACAGAGTTGGATGAGCATAATAATGAACTTTTAGCTCTTTTGGTTAGTCAGGAATGCAGTTTGAAAATATATAATTCTGGTGACATTTGTGAAATATAAGAAAGAAGGAATATAATATCCAGGAAATTGATATTATAAGAACATGCAAAAACTCTGGTGCAATAAAAGTACTCCAAGTGTCACTTACTAGTAGCACTAGCTTGATAATTAAGAGCATAGACTTTTGAGCTACTTAGCCAAGGTTTAATGAAGATTTACATGTTAACCAATAAAAAGTTAGAAACTCCAGTCATGGAACTACATGGACATATGTATTGCCAAAATCCTGGATAAGTTTGGAAACAGATTCAGTCCAACAAATACATTGAGAAGTGAACGAAAGAAGAGGGAATTTTGGGTATCTGACTTAGTGGTTTCCTGCTATCTGAAATTCCATAAACAATAAGGAATAGCAAAAAGAGCAAATAAAACTCTATTAAACATGCTCTCAGCATAAATAGAAGATAGAGAACATCTAAATTTTTATTAATCTATTAGTAGATAAATAAAATATTCACCAAGCTCTTTCCCAGTCCTACCACATAGAAGGCAGTTAGGGGAAAACTGAATGGAAGAGAGAAGCAGATCATAGCCGTTGAACTAAGAAGGAGCTAAAATCACCAGAAAGAGAAAGTACATCTTAAGTTTATAAAGTGAACTTTTAGTTCAGAGTCCTGACAAAAGGTAAAGGACATAAAATACCCATGGAAGTGGAAGGGCAATCTTTGACAGCTAATTATCCCATGGAAGAAATAACCACTAATACAGTGGAATACATACATTCACTTTGGAAACCACACCATGAAGGACAAGTAATAAGAGGTGGGGGATAATTAGGATCCTGCAAGGGAAAAGAAATAGAAAACTTTAGTGTACAAACCCCTTCCATTAACCCCTCCATTCTCTCACCTCCCCTAAATCAGCCACCATTAAAGAAAAAATAGTTGAGTACAGTGGCACTCCTAAACTAGGATCTCATACACCACTCTAAAATGTCAACTGTGGCAAAAGAAATGGAACAAAGAAAAACAAAAGCAAGATTAGAGAAAGAAATAATCAACATAAAAACAGAAATTAATGGCTTAGAGCAAAGGAAACCAGTAAAGCTAATAAAAAATCCAAATCATGTTTTATGAAAAATAAAAAAATAGAAAACCAACATATAATTTTATCAAAAAAGGGAGAAAGTACAAATACAGCAAATGAGAAATGACATATAAGAATAGCTAAGCTATTGAAACATTACATATTAAAAAGAAATATAACAAAAGTTATAAAAGTGATTTTTAATAATACTATGCATTAAAATTGAAAATATGTCACATGACTCATATCCTTCTTTATTAAATAAAGATATCAGGTTATACAGATCTATTTCTGAAGAAGAAGTAATGGCAGTTTGAAGGAAATACTCTTCCACAAGCTGTAGGTTCAAGTGGTTTCATGGAAGTATTTTGTTAAACCTTCATAACAATTCATAATTATCTAAAAATTGATTCATATTATTAAAATTGACAAAAAGAGTGCCAAATGACTTTTATATGTCATTGAATTCTGAATTAAGGCAGTATATAAAAGAAATAAATATATTGATCAATATACCCTATGGATATTTGTGCAAAAGTTCCAAATTAAATTCCAAAAGAATCCAAAACCACATTAAGAAAATACACATCTGACAGATATGAAAGTTCAGTCACTATTAGTATACTCATTAATATTATATATTATATT
This sequence comes from Tolypeutes matacus, assembly GCA_026826555.1. Lineage (NCBI taxonomy): Eukaryota > Metazoa > Chordata > Mammalia > Cingulata > Chlamyphoridae > Tolypeutes > Tolypeutes matacus. Next base: position 1,324,799 of record JAKSZT010054107.1, on the reverse strand, counting down.
AATATCATTAGGAAAAAGTAATATTATTATTCCCACAGGTGAACAAAATCCTTTTGACAGAATTTAAAACACATTTCCATAAAATCATGAATAAAGTGGGAATTAATGCACATTTTAATAACATGGAATGATTCAAGGTGGTTTTAAAGCTCAGTTCTTACTTAATGTAGAAATAATAGAAGTCAAAAATAAAGATGGGATGTTTACAACTTCCACTACATGTGGAATTGTAAAACTCTGAAGCATTAACCAAAGAAACTAGACAGGAATTTTTTTTTGGAAATATAATTACTGGAAAATAAGTAAGACTTTCTCTGTTAAAAGAGGATGTTTTTGCATACCTATGAAACCTTAGAAATAAAGAATAACTGCTGCCATTGAACATTTGTCTTCCAATAACCCCAAGATGGCTGATGGAAGACCCTCACAAGATTTTCCCATTCTGAAATGAGATTTCCTCTGGAAGCCAGGAAAAGCCCCAGATATTCTCCAGTGGCCTTATCATTGGGCCCTCCTGGGAGATAGATGGGTGGGGTAATCAATCAAAACAACAAACAGCTGGAACTCCTCCCATGCCTTTAGCAAAAGGGTGAAATAATTAATGATTCAACAAGCAAGTGCAAAGATCGAACAGGTCTTACACTTTCCTTTTGACACCTGTTCTTGCCTTCTACATCCTGCTCTCACAGTATCCCCCACACACACATGGATCAACATGCAAGTAAAATCTGGGCATTTATAATCTATAATGGGCAATTGTAGTCTCTATATAAATCAACTCACTTTTTTAAGCTTTTAAGTGCTTTCCTCTCTCTGGGACCCATGATCTGTTATTTTCTCCCATTTCTCTTCCCTCCCAACCTTAATAAATTACTGGCCTAATATTGTGACATGCTCTTGAAATTCATTTCTTGCAGTTTAGCCAAAGACCTAGACAACATCCAGCTACACCAGGAGCACTTTCTACCGGTAGGGAAAGGATCCTAATCACCCACAAGAAAACTTGAGTCTCTTTCCAATTGGGTGATGAATTAATAAATTTTCTGGTGGATACAGAAAGAACTTTTTCAACTTTGTATCCATAGCTTGCTCCTGAACTTCAAGTCTGTCCACTGGATATACTCCTGACTGGTATGACTGTCTGTTAAGTGTACTTCTGAATAGTAATCTAGAATATTTATCTATTAATTGCTTGTCTGTCTAAACTGCTAATTCAGTGTTTAACTGCATTTTACCTGCTGACTAGTTCTAATTGCTTCCTGGATACTGTTAAAAGTGTTTCCAAAAATGAGCTTGCATATTACAGGCAACATTGATCCCAGAAGAGATCTTAAATCAGTAAAATCCAGAGATGTTGACTAACGGAGAGCTTGGAGACAGTTATACCAAAGGAGTGAGAATTATGAGTTAAATTAGTGAGTTTTATGTTTTTGTTGGTTTGTCTATCTCTATTTATAGAGTTTGTCTGTTTTTTCAGTGTATATTTTCATGTCTCTGGATGGTAATACCAATCTAACAAATGAAAATTCTTAAAAGGGCTCTATTCAAATTGCTGAAACTTAAGCACTTATATGGGTAAATGAATACTGGAACCCAAATTAGAACAACCAAACAAGACAAAAAGGTCATATAAAACCTGACTAAAGAAGCTATTTAAAGAAAAAGTGCTATAAAGGTTGTCCTGAATTCTTCTGCACTCTATAGTCTATCATAACCCCAAGGTATTCTAACCTTGACTGAATTTGAGTGGGAAACTGTGATGGATGGGATGGATGTGGGAAGATGGGGGAGATATGAGTTTAGCCTATAATTCTGTCTAATAGGCTTAGAAATTAAAAATGATAGGGACAAAGGGGATGTTCCAAAATAAACCTTATGATGTCTGTCCTGTAATACCCCAATTAAATTTGAGCCTTGAGTTGAGAGAATTTAAAAAACCAATGGCCAATCTGTCAGTAAGTAAAGAAAAAGTCCAAGAAAGTTATAAAAAGTTTTTCTAATTTATAATTAAAACAAAACAACTATAATAGTGTCTCCAGGATCTGATAGTCAGTATGCTTTTGAGGTTGTTCACAATTTTAAGGTATTATGAAAACAAAGAAATTTTAACCTTTTGTGGAAAAGAAAATAGAAATCATTTTTTACATAAGCTATAATTATTTTGATTTTATTCTGTTTGGATATAATCTCCCTAGGTTTATATGGATGCCAAAAAAATAAAGTAGCATTAAATCTGTCAAATCTTTAAGATAGTGAAAATTGTAAGTTTTTGGTTAATGAAATTATTATTTTTCAAACATCTTTTAAAATAATTGTTTTGCCTGAAGTGAAATGACTCATTTTTCACAGAACAGAATAAAGGATATAAGATGAGATAAATGGATATGGGAACAAGTAGAAGATTTGTGAAAGCTTGTGTAAGGGAGTTTCTTTTGTCATAAGATAAGATGGCTGGTTTTCATAAAATCAGGGTGGAAATATGTAGCACAGGATTTAAATGACAATGGAAAGTTGTAGAAGGGTTAGTGGAAGTAAATTTTTCTTGTTGCTGACTGTAATGCAATAAGCTTATTTAAAGGTGAAATTTGTCTTGAGATGAAGTAACTAATCTATGTGGTTATGGAGGGTTATGGGAAATTTCTAAAAGGATTTCCTAAACTGAAAGATTACAGTGCAAATGACTGATTCCAGGAAATCACTATTAAATAGAAATCTAGGAGTTGATATTTTTAAAAAAGTAAGATAATAGTAGAAAAGCCTGTCAGATGCCACCTTAATCTATTATGATCCATTCTAACTCCACAAGTTGACCTCACCTTATCTTTAATGGTTTAAAAAATACAAAGAGTTGCCACTATTTTGGAGGTTTAGTCTTTTCCAAATTATTTTACTAATTTGTCACTGTGCTAGTGGCTTGTTAGGCTTGTTAGGCTTGTTTAAATATAATTTTCAAGATCTCTTTCCCTTCCTCAGGTGGTAATTTTTGTCTTGGTATTCCTGTCCATTTTCAACACGCTTACTTTATGTTCTATGCATAATTGACTAATCTTAACAATTGTGATATTAAAAATAAGACATATTTTGTTGAAAACCCATTAATTCCCAGGCATGGCTAATTGTTTTATATGATCGTGTAATTCTCAAAACAAATGTGATATAGTAGTTTTATTTAGCATTATGAATAGGATAAAAAATAGCCCATACAGGTAAGAAAATTTCAAAAGGCAAAAAGCTACATAGGAAATTAGTCAAATTTTAAACTCAGCAAGGATAGTTTTCATTACTCTGATAGGGAACTTGATGACTTTAACCTTTTTTCTTAAGTGTAGTTTCCAGTGATTCCCAAATGACCTGGTAGGTGAAAATTCTTTTTTATGCATAGAAGGAACAATGGGTTGAAGCCTGAGTGTGTATGAATAGAATTGTTTTGTAACTGAATGCAACCACCCACACTTGAAGCTTCCATACAACTTCTTCTCCTTCCTAATGCCTTCTTGTTAAAAGGTTTACACACTTATCCTGAATGCTTTAATTACCCCAGTTTAAATATCATATTTCTTGATCATTATCTACCTGATCAAGGCAGAATTAGGCATTCAATTCTCTATGCAACTTCATTGATAACAAAATTTTAATTTTTGTGTAAGTCAATGGTATCTTTCCTTCAATGGTCATTCTGATTTGGCAGTTGATTTGCCCATAAAATTTGTTGCTTTCAATTATTTTTTTCCAATAAGTTCTAATAAAATTGTATTCTTCCATCTGAATAAGAGTGCAGACATACTTTTATTTGAAATTGTTCTTCCAGGAATAAAATACCATTCTATTAATTCCAAAGGAACATTTAGAAGCTTTTATTGCCATGTCTCAAGAATCATAACTTAGATATTTAATCAATAGAACAATGACACAAAATCCTTTGGACACAGAAAAAGCTTTTTTTTTTTTTTTTTTTTTTTTTTTTTTGCAATTCCTTTTCAAAGAATAGCTTCCATATTTTTACTGAGTTGAATATTTTGAGGTTAAATCGTCCTGGCATTAATTCACAATGCAAGGCTCTGAAAGCCATATATCCTTTTATACACATAAGTACCAGGCTGCTTATCTGTTCTCTTATCTGAACATTTAAAACTGCACTTTTATTTTTATCTGAGTTTTTAGTATTTTTTATTTAGAAAAGTTGTGAGTTTACAAAACAATCATGCATAACATATAGGACTCACTTATGTTATCCCACTGCCAGCACCTTATACTGTTGTGGAACATTTGCTACAAATGATGAAATAATATCATCAAAATAATTACTGCTACCTATATTCTATAGCTTATATTTGGTGGTTTTTTTTTCCATATTATTAACACCAAGTATTAGTATTGCATATATGTTAGAGATTATGAGAGAATACTTAACCACAGTTCTTCATCCACCACAAAGTTTTCTGTGTTATACAGTCCATTCCTTGTAAAATCCATACAAAGTGTACACTCAGTGGCTCTCAGTTTCATCACAGATTTGTGCTATCATCACTTCAGTCGATGTTGGAATGAAGTCATCATCCAACAGGAAAAATCCCATATTCCCCTGTTAAATTGGAATGATGAATGATTTTCCTAACTATTTTGATTTGCCTGAGCTTTCATTTTATCCAGGGCATTACAAAGAAGAAACTGAGTCTAACCGAACCTGGCTAACATACAAATGACCCTTTGCAGTGCTGATGGAGACCACTGCCCCTGCTCAGAGACAAGAACTGGAACAAAGAAATCAAACAGATACATCAACGTCTGCTCATCTTCACCAGACAGCCAGAATCTTAGACCAACATCCTGATTGTTAATTAACAAATTGTGCCTTAAAGACACCCTGCCCAGAAAGTCCACTTCCCCTTGTAGTTCACATAGCTAACTTCTACCTCACCCATCCCCATCCCCCCACATAAGCTGTTCCTCATGCTCAATAAAACTTCTCTGCAACCCCTTTTAAGTCTGTTTATTTTATTTTTAGCATGATACCCCTATATGACCTATTTTTGACCCTTGATATTGATACAGTATGTTCTTTGACATTGGTGCAAAAAATTACAATATTACTGGTAACTCCAGTCCCTAAGTTACAATAGTTTTATTTTTCTCATGTATCACCATATTATTAACACCTTGTAATATTGTCATACATTTATCCTAGTTCATAGAAGAACATATTTGTATTTGTACTACTTACCACAGTCCTCATCCATCACCGAGTTCCCTAAATTATATAGCCCCTAGTTTATCCTTTAGCTTTTTTCAATTGACATTTACATCCCTAAACTAACACATTCATCCACAATCACATTTATAAATCAGCAACATTAGTTATACTCACTATAATGTGTTACATTCTACTCTATCCATACCCATGCCTTTACATCAATCTTATTAATCATTCTACATACATTGAACATCAGCTCCCACTTCTCAACCTTCATTCTATCTGCAAGTAACCTATGGTATGGCTTTTGACTCCATGAGTTTACTAATTTTACTAATTGTATTTAGTTCATGTTATTGATACTATCTAATATTTCTCTTTTTGTGTCAAGCTTAATTCACTCAACATAATGTCCTCAAGGTTCATCTGTGTTGCTATATGCACCCCACTTTCATTTCCTCTTAAAGCTAAATAATATTCCATCATATGTATATACCACATTTTGTTAATTCATTCATTAGTTGATGGACACTTGGGTAGTTTCCTAATTTCATCAATTGTGAGTAATGTTGCTATGAATATCAGTGAATGTACTTTTCTTTTTATGGCACAATAATATTTCATTTGTGTATTAACCATATTTTTTTATCTGTCTATCTGTAGATGGACACTTGGGTTGCTTCCAACTTTTGATAATTGTGAATAATGACACTATGAACACCAGTGGGCAAATATTTCTTCCAGTCCCTGATTTAAATTCTTTGGGGTATATACATAGAATTGAGATTACTGGGGCATATGAAAATTCTGTTTTTAAGTTTCTGAAAAAGTTCCAAACTGTTTTCCACAACAGCTACACTATTATACTTTCCTACTAATAATGAATGAATGTTCCTAATTCTCCTCATCCTCTCCAATTTGTTTTTTATTTTTACCAGAAGTTATTCCAGTAGGTGAGAAATGGTCTCTCATTGTGATCTGTATTTGCATTTTCCTAAGGGCTAAGGATTTTGATCATCTTTTTCTGTGCTTTTGGTCATTTGTATATCTTATCTGGAGAAATGTCTAGCAAAGCCTTTGCCAATTTTTAACGTGCATTCTTTGTCTTTTTATTGGAGAGTTGTAAGATATCTTCATATATACTGGATATTAAACATTTACTGGGTGTTTTTTAAGGATATTTCTTCCATTATATAAGTTGTCTTTTTACTTTCTTGATGACATTCATTCAAGAGCATATTTAATTTTGCTGAAGTGTTATTTATCTATTTCATTTTATCTTTGGCTTATCCTTTTGGTATAGAGTCTAAGAAAACTTTGCTTAACACAAGATCCTGAAGAAGATTCCCTAGATTTTCCACGGTTTTTATCCTATTTTACTTTTAAGTTTTTGATGTATTTTGAGTCAATTTTTGTATATGTTGTGATGTAAAGATCTACTTTCATTGTTTTGTGTATGGCTATCCAGTTATCCCAAAAGCATTTGTTAAAGATAATATTCTATCCCAATTTGACAAGCACCTTTGTCAAAAATCAACTGACCATGGATGTAAAGGTTTATTTCTGAATTCTCAGTTCTATTCTACTGGTCTTTATGTTTGTCCTTATCCTGGTATCATGCTGTTTTGACTACAGTAATTTTGTAATATGTTTTAATTTTAGAAGTGTAGGTCCTCCAACTTCATTCTTTTTATTCAACATAGTTTTGTTATTCAGGACCCCTTAACCTTCCATACAAATTTGATAATTGGCTTTTCCATTTCTGCAAAGAAGGCCTTTGGATTTTTAATGGGGTAGTATTGAAACTCTAAATTATTTTGGATTTTAACAACATTTAATATTCCATTCCATAACATGGGATGTCCTTACATTTTTTTTAGTTCTACTTTGATTTCTTTTTAAAATATTTTGTAGATTTCCATGTATATATCCTCTTTATCCTTGGTTAAATTTATTCCTAAATATTTGGAAGTTTGCTACTCTAAATGGAATTTAAATTGATCATTAATTATTTATAGAAACAAAACTAATGTTTTCATGTTGATCTCATGCTTCACTACTTTGCTGAATTAATTTATTATCTCTGAGCTTTGTTGTAGATTTTTAGGGACTTTATGTAGGATTATGTTATCTGAAAACATGAAAATTTTACTTCTTCCTTTTAAATTTATTTATTTTTCTTATCTGATTGAGGTGGTTAGAAATCCCAACACAGTGTGGAGTAACTGTGGTGACAGTAGACACTCCTGTCTTCTTACTGATCTTGTAAGTTTTCTTCCACTTCTAGTTTTCAAAGTGTTTTTAACAGTAAGGCTTGCTGGATTTTGTCAGATGTCTTTTCTGTGTTAATTGAGATGATCAAGATGATCAAGAGGGATTCCTTCCTTCATTCTGCTAATGCCATGTACTACATTAAGTGATTTCCTTATGGTGAACAGCTCTTGCATACCTGGGATAAATACCACTTGATTGTGGGAAAGAATCCTTGAGGCATGGAATTTGGCTCAGAGTACAAAGACAGAATATCAGGAATGCAGAGACTTACTCAAGAGGAAAACCTTAGGAGCACTGTCTGGACTCTTGCTGACACAAAGAGCTCAAGGATAAGATAAGATAAGATATAGATAGATTAGTGAAACAGGCCTTGCAAGCAAAGTACTTCTGCTCAAATTCCAGGAATAGTTAATCAGAGACTGTGCTTTTCTGCATGTAACAGGAACTTTGCTCTGCTAATAAAAGTGCTGGGTTGTCTGTGCTTCGGGGCTAGACAGTGGAGTTCTGCTAGCCCCCTGGCCCCAGCTTTCTTTTAAACTATTTCTGTTGTCTTTCTTTTTTTTTTTTTTTTTGACTCATAGTGGTTTTTAATCTCTTTGAATTGTAGGCAATGATATAGTGCATAGAAGTGCCAACCAAAAATCTATAACATTTAAATGATCATCACAAAACAAACACACATGAAGCTACTTGTGTATAAGAAATAAAACATTAGCACCTCTTAAAATATATTTTTATATATACATAAGTAACACTTTTGTAAACAAATGCACATATATGCATATATATTTATATATCATTTTGTAAATGTTGTTATGTATTGTGAAAATTTTGATTTTTACCCACAATAAAAAAATAAAATAAAAAAATAAAAAAAAGAAATAAAACATTGTCAAGCACTGCTATGCTGTCTTGTGGCTCTTCTCAATCACCACACACTGTCTAACACAAAGATAATCCTTACTTTCAACCTTATAAGTTTTATTTTGAACTACTTTTAGACATACAAGAAAGTTATAAAATTATTTATTACATGTATCCCCCCAATATCCTCTGATATAAGCAGAGGATATTAGTCTTTCTTATATCACAATACCCTTTGCAAAGATAATCACTTTACAGCAACACTTGATCATGGTGTATAATTCTTTCAATGTGCTCTTTGAGTCAGTATATAGCACATATTTGAAGATTTTGCATTTATACTAATAGGAAATATTTGTTTGTAATTTTCTTTTTCTGGTGATATCTCTATCTGGGTTTTGGTATTACATTGATATTGGCCTAATTGAGTAAGTTATGAAATAATCCCACCTCTTGAATTTTTTGGAAGAGTTTAAGCATTATTCATGCTAATTCTTGGAATGTTTAGTAAAATTCACCAGTGAAACCATCTAGTTGTGGACTTACCTTTCTTTGGAGGTTTTTTTTTTTTTTTTTTTTTTTAAATTTTTATTGTGGGTAAAAATCAAAATTTTTACAATACATACCAACATTTGCAAAATGATATATAAATATATATGCATATATGTGCATTTGCTTAAAAAAATGTTATATATATATATTTTAAGAGGTACTTAGATTACCCAAAATATTACACAGAACCCACTGGGATTCCCATGTTACCCACCTCCCACACCTCCCACCACATCCCATACAAACATCTCCCACAAGTGTGACCCACCACCCTAAATGAACTTACACATCCTGGGGCCTTGCCACCAACCATAGACCACAGTTCACACCGTAGACCACACTCTCTCCCACACAGTTCTGAGTGGTGTGTGCTGATTTAAAATGGCCTACATCCATTGCCAAATTGGTACTAAGGGCAACCTCCAAATCCCAAAGAAGCCCCTGTATTTCAACTGCTCGTCCCCTTCCTGCCACAAAAGTGGCAAGTGGCCACTGGCTCCACCTCATTGTTATAATTTCTTCCATTCCTAGAATCACCATATGTGAACAAAAGAATAACATCAAGTCCACTCTAGTCCATAGTTCTTCCCCTGATCCTGAGGGGACTGGGATGGTGATGTCCACTCCACCTCCAAGTGAGAGAGGGCTTATATCCCATGGATATGGTGGATGGGATGATCCTGCCTGCAGATGCAGGCCCTCTCCTTTTCCTGGGATGGCCATTGCCCATCGTTGTCTCCTCGCCAGGTGACTTGGATGAGTCCATTAAGCGGTAGGGTAGGAGTTGCAGCTCCACTGAGATTCCATGCACACCTGGCATATAGGTAGGCCAGAGGCTCCAGTCTCGAGAAGTATACCTAAAAACTCCAGCATCACATATAGGTTTGAATAGAAGGGACTGATGACCCATGTGCAGGGAGGACTTATTTGAGTCCAATTCTGTCACTCTCAGGAGCACAGATTCCAAAATAGAGCCCACTGATAAGGCATCAGTCTCTGGGGCTATCCACCCTTATATAGGACCTGGATGTCTCAAGAGCTCTCAGGAGACCCTCTGTGTGGGGTGATAGGCACTTAGATGTTCTATGAGCTCCTACTGAGGTGTGTGTAAGAGTTACCTCTGGCATGACCTCCCGACTCTCTTTGAAGTCTCTTAGCCACTTGAACTCATTTGTCTTTACCATTTCCCCCTTTTATTCAAGGTATTTTTCCAGTTGTGTTGCCAGTTGGCACTTGGTATTAATCCCTCATTGCCAGGGAGGCACATCCCCGGGAGTCATGTCCCATGTTGGGGGGAAGGTAATGCAATCATATGCTGAGTTTGGCTTAGAGAGTGACCACATTTGAGCAACAAGGAGGCTCTCAGGTGGCAACCCTTAGGCACCCCACACCTGCAGGCTAAGTCTCAGTTACAAGAGCAAAGACTCACAAGGGTAGTCATCAATAAAAAGAACACATCAGTGGGTGATCCTATTTTGACAGACACTGTCCCTGCACTCAGAGGACTATTGCTGCTCCCTTGGAGACTGTGGCAGAGCTCTCCAGGCTAGGAATTCAGATTCCCTCATTTATTGTGTGATTGTCCACCCATCGTGACCATGCCCCATCTTTTGATCTTTTGAACGATTTTGTATATCTTTCATGTATATTGGATGAACTAATTCCCATGAAACCCCCCTCCCAGACACCACCCCCACCAATAATCCCCTGTAGTACCCATTGTAACCCTTTTGTGATCCAAATCCTCCATGAACAATTAGTCCATAAAATAATCAAATACACTTACTAGGAAAAGGAAACACGTATGATAAGCTTACATGCAAGAGACATACATAAGGAAACTCAGGGAAAAAAAAAAGAAGGAAAAGAGAAGGAAAAAAAAACAAATAATCAAACAAAAATCAAAACAAAATAAAATATAATTAGTGGATTGGGACATTCAAAAAATGGGCAAAAAAGCAAAGGAAATGCCTTAAAAAAATATATATATATATATATATTCATTTTTTTTCCTTCCCTTTTCTTTTCTTTCCTTCCTTTTATCACTGTGTTATCAGATGACTGTTGTGCCATGACACCTTCCCCCTCTCAATCCTCATTGTCTCCCAATTTTTCATTTAATTTTCAAAGAAGTTTTAGGTCACAGCAAAGTCACACACGGACTGCCGGAGACTCCCTGATACCAAACCACCCCCCCTTCCCCACCACATATTAAACCCCCCCCTTTTTTTTTTGGATGTTAGCATTGTTATAACTGTTATACAGATAGCAAAATATAGCAACTAAACATTGTCAATGATTTACAGTATAGTTTACAATTTAGATGATACAGTTTAATAATTTTGATGATATTTACCATGTCCTGTTTCCATTACTGTAAGGTAATGAAAAACCTTCCGCATGACCTCCAAACACCCCATTAGATCTTGATTGTTCCCTTCCCCCCAGCCCCCCAGGGGCCCATGATCCCCCACTCTCCCGGCCCATGGAATGTCAAGATTAACAGTTACATGCCCTGGGGATTTGAACCTGCCCTTCCTAATCTACCCACCTGTGAACCCTGAACCACCATTCCCAGTAATATCACTACCCATCTGTCCTGGCCTTCAATATGCAACTATACTCTATCCCTTTACCATAGATTATGTCCATATGGGTGATGGCTCACAGCCTACTCTTCTCTTTCTCTCCCTTGTTAACCTATCTTTCAGAAATTGGTTCTCAGAGACTGCTCACTTTCCTCAGTTCAAATCAGTGAGGTCATATACTGTTCATCCTTCAGTGCCTGGCTAGTTTCACTCAACATAAAGTCTTCAAGATTCATCCACGTTATTCCATGTGTCAGCACTTTGTTCCTTCTTACAGCTAAGTAATATTCCATTCTATGTATGTATCACATTTTGCTTATACATTCATCTGTTGATGGGCACTGGGGCAGATTCCAACATTTGTGAATGGTGAACAATGCTGCTATGAACATTAGTGCGCATATATCTGTTTGTGTCTTTGCTTTCAGTTCTTCTGGGTATATACCCAGCAGGGGAATTGCTGGATCATACGGAAGATCTATTGTTAGTTTTTGGAGGAACTGCCAAACTGTCCTCCACAGTGGCTGGACCATACTGCATTCCCACCAGCAGTGGATGAGGGTCCCTATTCCTCCACATCCTCTCCAACATTTAGTGTCTCCTGTTTTTTTTAATAACTGCTATTCTGATAGGCTCCTATCAGATATATGGTTGCCGAATATTTTTTCCCATTGGGTAGGCTGCCTTTTTATTTTCTTAATAACATCCTTTGAGGTGCAGAAGTTTTTAATTTTGATGAGATCCCATTTATCTATTTTTCCTCTTGCTGCTCGTGCTTTGGTTGTGAAGTTCATGAAACCATTTCCTATTACAAGGTCCTGTAGATGCTTCCCTACATTATCTTCCAAGGTCTTTATGACTTTGGCTCTTACATTTAGATCTTTGATCCATCTTGAGTTGATTTTTGTATAAGGTGTGAGATGGTATTCTTCTCTCATTCTTTTTGGATATGGATATCCAGTTCTCCAAGCACCACTTGATAAAGAGGCCATTCTCTCCCAACTGAGTGGGCTTCATGGCCTTGTCAAATATCAGATGACTGTATATACGAGGATCTATATCAGAACTCTCAATTCGGTTCCATTGGTCGGTAGGTCTATCATTGTGCCAATACCACGCAGTTTTGATCACTGTAGCTTTGTAGTATGTTTTAATGTCAGGTAGTGTAATACCTCCAACTTCATTTTTCTTTTTCAATATATCTTTGGCTATTTGGGGACTCTTGCCTCTCCAAATATATTTTGTCATTAGTTTTTCCAGTTCCTTAAAAAATATAGTGTTGACTTTTATTGGGATTGCATTAAAACTGTAGATTACTTTGGGTAGGATAGACATCTTGAAGATGTTTAGTCTTCCTATCCATGAACAGGGAATATTTTTCCATTTATTTAAGTCTTCTTTGATTTCCTTTAACAGTGTTATGTAGTTTTCTGTATATAAGTCCTTTACATCTTTAGTTAAATTTATTCCTAGGTATTTGATTCTTTTATTTACTATTGTAAATGGTAATTTTTTCCTGATTTCCTCCTCAGTTTGCTCATTATTGGTGTACAGAATATAGCCTGCAACATTACTGAACTACTTTATAAGTTCTAGAAGCCTTGTTGTAGATTTCTCAGGTCTTTCTATGTATAGGATCATGTCATCTGCAAATAATGAAATTTTTACTTCTTCTTTTCCAATCTGGATGCTTTTTATGTCATTTTCTTATCACAGTACTCATGCAAGTACTTCTAAGACAATGTTAAATAGGAGTGGTGATAGTGGGCATCCTTGTCTTGTTCCCGATCTCAGAGGGAAGGCTTTTAGGATTTCACCACTGAAAATGATATTAGCTTTGGGTTTTTCATATATACCCTTTATCATTTTCAGAAAGTTTCCATGTATTCCTATCTTTTTTAGTGTTTTTATGAGGAAAGAGTGCTGTATTTTGTTGAATGCTTTTTCTGGATCTATAGAGATGATCATGTGATTTTTTTCTTTCAGTCTGTTTATGTGGTGTATTACATTGATTGATTTTCTTATATTGAAACGTCCTTGCATACCTGGGATGAAACCCACTTGGTCATGGTGCATAATCCTTTTGATATGTTGTTGAATGCGATTAGCAAGTATTTTGTTAAGGATTTTAGCATCTAGGTTCATTAGAGAATTTGGTCTGTAATTTTCCTTTCTTGTGGTATCTTTATTTGGTTTTGGTATTAGGGTAATTTTGGAATCATAGAATGAGTTAGGTAATATTCCTTCTACTTCTATTTTTTGGAAGAGCTTAAGTAGAATTGGTGTTAGCTCTTTCTGGAATGTTTGGTAGAATTCAGCTGTGAAGCCATCTGGTCCTGGACTCTTCTTAGTTGGGAGGTTTTTAGTGATTGAGTCTATATCTTTACTTGTAATTGGACTGTTGATTTCATCTATTTCTTCTTTCATCAATGTCGGCTGTTTGTGGGTTTATAGAAAGTTGTTCATTTCCTCTAAATTGTCATTCTTGTTGACATATAATTTTTCAAAGTATCCTCTTATGATACTCTTTATTTCTGTGGGGTCATTAGTGATATCACCTTGCTCATTCCTTATTTTATGTATTTGCATCTGTTCTCTCTTTTTCTTTGTTAGTCTGGCTAAGGGTTTGTCAATTTTGTTGATATTCTCGAAGAACCAACTTTTGGTTTTGTTTATTGTTTCCAGTGCTTTCTTATTCTCTATTTCATTTAGTTCTGCTATAATCTTTGTTATTTCCTTCTTTCTATTTCCTTTAGGTTTAGTTTGTTGTTGATTTTCCATTTCCTCCAAGTGTGCAGTTAGGTCTTCAATTTTAGTTCTTTCTTCCTTTTTTATATATGAATTTATGGCTATGAACTTCTCTCTCAGGACTGCTTTTGCTGCATCCCATAGGTTTTGATATGTTGTGTTGTCGTTTTCATTAGTTTCAAGATAGTTACTGATTTATTTAGAGATTTCCTCCTTGACCCACTGTTTGTCTAAGAGTGTGTTGTTTAACTTCCATATCCTTGTGCCTAACCTGTTTCTCTGGCCCTTAGTGATTTCCAACTTCATTCCGTTGTGGTCAGAGAAATTACTTTGTATAATCTCAATCTTTCTGAATTCATTGAGTGTTGTTCTGTGCCTAGCATGTGGTCTATTTTGTAGTATGTTCTATGTGCATTCGAGAAGAATGTAAATCCCGCTCTATTTGGGTGTAGTGTTCTGTATATGTCTATTAAGTCCAGGTCTTCTAATGTATTGTTGAGTGCCTTTGTTTCCTTATTGATTCCCTGTCCAGATGTTCTGTCTAATGATGATAGTGGTGTGTTGAAGTCCCCTGCTATAATTGTAGAGGCATTTATTTCTCCTCTTAGTTTTTCCAGAGTTTGCCGCACGTATTTTGAGGCACCTCGATTAGGTGTGTAAATGTTTATGATTGTTCGCTCTTCTTGAGAGATTACTCCTTTTACTAATATGTAGTGTCCATCTTTGTCTCTTACCATAGTTTTGCATTTAAAGTCTATTTTGTGTGATATTAGAATAGCTACTCCTGCCTTTTTTTGGCTATTGTTAGCTTGTAAAATTGTTTTCCCGTCATTCACTTTCAGCCTCCTTGAATCCCTGGGTCAAAGGCGGGTTTCTTGTAGACAGCATATAGATGGATCATATTTTCTTATCCATTCTGCCAATCTGTGCCTTTTGATTGGTGAATTTAATCCATTAACATTCAGTGTTATTACTCGTAACAAATTTCTTACTTCAGCCATTTTTTCTTTGGGTTAATGTATGTCTTATGTTGTTTTGTTTCTCTTTTTATCTTTTCACTTGTTTTTAAACTGTCCAACTCTCTCTCCCTTGTTTTTTCCTTTCAACTTGCAGAGATTCCTTTAGTATTTCTTGAAGTGCTGGTTTCTTCTTGACATACTCTCTTAATTTCTGTTTATCTGTGAATATTTTGAACTCTCCAGTGTTTTTGAATGCCAGTTTTGCTGGATAGAGAATTCGTGGCTGAAAGTTTTTTTTCTTTTAGTGTTTTGACTATGTTATACCACTGTCTTCTTGCCTCCATGGTCTCAGCTGAGAAATCAGCACTTAATCTTATTGTGCTTCCCTTGTATGTGATGGTTCTCTTTTCTCTTGCTGCCTTGAGTATTTTCTCTTTGTCTTGAGCATTGGACATTTTGACAAGTATATGTCTTGGAGTTAGTCTGTTAGGATTTATACTATTTGGGGTGCTCTGTTCTTCCTGGATCTGCACATCCATCTCTCTCAATAGAGTTAGGAAATTTTCAGCCATTATTTCCTTCAATACTCTTTCTGTCCCCTTTCCCTTCTCTTCTCCTTCTGGGATGCCCATAATGCGTATGTTTGTGCATTGTGTATTATCAGTTAATTCCCTGAGTCCATGATCGATTTTTTCTATCTTTTTGTCTATCTGTTCTACAATCTCTACAATTGATTTCAGCTGTATTGTCTTCCATATCACTAATTCTTTCCTCTGCCTGTTCAAATCTGCTGCCATGTGAGTCCAGCTTCTTTTTCATTTCTTGGCTTGTGCCATTGTTCACCATCATATCCATTACCTTTTTAGGCATGTTTGCTATTTCTTCAGTATGTTTTCCCAGTTTCTTCTTTACATCCTTAATCTCTTCCTTCAGTTCTTTAAGTTGGTCAATGATATTTGTTTGGATAGCTTTGATTAGTTGGTCGATGTTCTGCATTGCTTCCTGGTTTTTATTTTGTGCATTGGACTGGTCCATGCTTTCCAGTTTCTCAGAGTCATTTGTATTTTTTTGTTGCCCTCTGGTCATCATATTATCTTGATGGGGTTGTTTAGTTGATTAGCTTTTTTCTATGCTCTAGAATTTTATTTAGCTGTTGGTTCTGCGTGTGAGTTAAGTTTTCTCTTTGGCAGTTTTTCTTCTTATTTTATTTCCTTGTTTCTTTCTATGTTCCCTTGAAGGCAAAAGGTTAGGGCCAGAGGAATCAAAAGATGTAAGGAAAGGCAGAAGGATAATAGTAATATTGATAAAAGTTAGAAGAGTGGCAAAATTGGACTTAACTTGTGTAGGCAGTGTAGACTACTAGGAAAAAATATGGAGTTCCTACAATGGACTGGGAAAACAAATGGAGGAATATATATATAGTGATTTAGAAGGCTAAAATTATGAGGAGGGAGAGAAATAGTAAAGAAAGGTCTGAAAGGAAAAAGTTAATACTAATTTAAAAAAAAAGAAGAAAACAAAATAGATGGAATAGAAATTGACACCCTTAAGTTGTGGGCCTATTTAAAAATGTTGTCTCTAAGAGACACAACAGAAAACAGAAGGCAGAAAGATGCAGGAAGGATAAATGATAGTTTGTAATACAGAATCTATATATACAGCGAGTGGGAAAAAGAAGCCCAGCAAAGAAGCGACAAGCTGGCAGCACCTAATTAAAAAAAAAAAAAATAGAAGAAAAAAGAAAGGGGGGAGGAAAGAATAGCAAGAGACCTGAAAGAAACAGAGAGAAACCAAAGATCCACACAGTCAAGCAGTCAAACAGAGCTAAGGGGGTCAATGATTCCCCTAGGGTCCCTGTGGATCCTTCCTGCCTACTTATGTTTATCAATCATTTTTCCCACAGGGTTCTATATGCAGGTCCTGAAGCAGCTTTTATCTATTAAACTAAATTAAAAAGAATTTATTTTTCATTTGTTGAAGTGACCGTCTCACTTTTTTTTTCAATTTTTATTTTTTTAGCGAAATGCAGGACCCAAAATAATTCCTCCTCTATACCAACCCCCTTACAGAATGTACTCTAGCTGGGCCCATGGAAATTAATCAAGCACGTCCCACTTTCCGGACTCCCCAGATTAGCTGAAACTCTGATGTTAGTCAGTGAGGAGTGCCAAAGATGGTGGATTCCGCCCCTTCTGGCACCGAGCTCCAGCGTTACCGGGCTGCTCAGTGAATCAGTTTGAGTGCAGATTCACGTCTGCTCTCAGCCTGATGTTGCTTCAGGTCTGCTTATCTGCTCCCCAAAGCTATGGGGCAGTGCAGGCAGCCAGATTGATGTGTAAAAATAAAAAATACCCTTCCCTGTCCTCCAAGAGAACTCTCCCTCTTTTGGGAAGTGTCCCTTCTTCCTGGCTCCGCAGCGGCCAGGGTCTTATTCCTGGGCCGCTAAGGAAATCAGCTCCTTTCCCCGACCAGAATCCCCCTCCGGTTCACCGGGTGCTGATTAGCTTGATTGTTCTGTTCACACAAGGTCCAAGGGGTGCCAGGCAGCCAGATCCCCAGAAAATAAAACTTTTTCGCCCTGTTTGCAGCTCCAAATGGTCATTTTATTTTATTTTATTTTTCCTCCCTAACCGCGGGGCTCAGCCATCTGTGCCAACCACCACCAGCAGCCTTAAAACTCACGAATCTCTACTGTTCCGTCCATGCCATTGATCCGCGCAGATAGATGTCCCAAGCTTCTCACTCCACGCGTGCACAGCACAGACCTCCAGGCAGGACCTTGTCCACAATCTGCCTTGCTCTGGGAGCTTGCAGTGTGTACCCTCCTACACTAACGCCATCTTGGCCCCTCTCTCTCTTTGGAGGTTTTTGATGATTGTTTCAATGTTGCTGACTGTTCTTGGTGTGTCAAGATCTTCTATTTATTCTGAGGTTATGTCAGTAGTAATGTCTCCACTTTTATTTCCAATTTTAGCTATTTGCATCCTCTCTATTTTTTTCTTTTTCACTTTAGCTAAAAATTTGTCAATGAATTTAATCATTTAATCACAATCCTTTTGTGTCTGGCTTGCTTCACGCAACATAATGTCCTTCAAGTTTATCCATGTTGCCAAATACTGTATGAATGCACTACTATGAACCAAATATATTGTGTAATATATTGTTTGATTCAAAAAAATTTTTTTATATGTATCCATTACATTTAATTGAGAAATGTATATATTTATTCATCTGTGTTTACTTTTTAGTTTTTAATTGTTTATATTTTCAATTATTAAATGTACAAAATAAAGTTAAAAAAAAAGAAGCATGTGTTAGGTCTGCTGATTTCTTTTATTGTTTTTTATTCTCTATTTCATTTATCTCCACTTTAAACTTTGTTATTTCTTTCCATCTCCTCAATTTGCATTTAGCTTGCACTTTTTTTCCCCTAGATCCTACAGTTTTGAGGTTAAGACTCTGGTTTTATATCTTTCTTCTTTTTCCACATTAAGCATTTTTACCATAAATTTCCCTCCCAGCACTCCCTTTTTTGTGTTTTCAATTTCTTTTGCATCAAGATATTTAGTAATTTCTCTAATATTTTCTTTTATGACCTATTCCTATATGAAGAGTGTGTTGTTTAATTTCACATATTTATGAGTTTTCCAGTTCAAACTCTGTTATTTATTTCTAGAGTCTTTCCATTGTGGCTGGTATAAGCACTTTGTATTATTTCAATATTTTTAAATTCATTGACACAGATTTTGTGATGTAACATAGTGTTTATCCTGGTAATGAACCATTAATACTAGAAAGTAGTGTGTATTCTGGTGCAGTTTTGTGAAGTGTTCTATACATGCATTGGGTTTTTTTATTTAGGAGATACTGGGAATTGAACTCAGGATTTCATACATGGGAAGCAGGTGCTCAATCAATGAGCTACATCTACTCCCCAATAGGAGTTAGATTTTTCATTTGTTTGTTTTGTTTTTAGGAGGTACAAAGGATTCAACCTGGGACTTCATTATATGGGAATCAAGCCCTCAACCACTTGAGCTTCATCTGCTCCCCCTTGTCTTTTGTTTTTTGCATTGTTCAAGTCTTCTATTTCCTTATTGATCTTCTGTCTAGTTTTTTATCCAAAACTCATAGTGGTATATTGAATTCAACTACTATTTTTCCCTGCAAATATGTCAATAATTGTTTCATATATTTTGAGATTCTACTTTTAGGTGCATATCCTTCATCATTATATAGTGATCTTATTTTTCTCCCCTAACAGTTTTTCACATCATCTATTTTCTAATATTTGCATAGTCACCTTAGGTTTCTTTTCTTTTTCTTTCATCTTTTAATTTTTCATTTTAAAAACAATTTATCGAAGTATACCTTTCATCCATGTACACATAAAAACAATAAATGTATAGTAAAAGTTGTGAACATGTGAAAACCAGTTCATTCCAGGTTTCTTTTGGTTACTATTTGTATTGGTTACTATGTACACAAATACATACTTTCACTTTCAATGTACTTGTGTCTTTGAATTTATGTAAGTCATTTTTAAACAGCATATAGTTGGTTCATGCTATACATATATTCTATAATGTGTTTATCATTTCTGCGAATCTCTGCCTTATGACTGGAGAATATAATCCCTTTACATTTATATTAACTACTGACAATACATGATTTTCTTTTACTTGGTTTTTGTTAGTTTTTTTTTTTACAAGAAGTCAATTTTATTGATACCTATTAATGAAGCATAAATGCATCCAAATTGTGCAATCAATGATATTTGGTGTAATCATATATTTGTACATCCATCACTTCAATCATTTTTACAGCACTTTCATTATTCCAATAAAAATAATAAACAAAAAAGAAAAAAACAAAAAAGCAAAACTCATCACCTCTTAATCTCTCTATGCTTCAGCTGCTATACATAGTTGCTATTCTTTTTCTTTCACTCTAGTATATTTTGTATAAACAGTCTTTTATATGAAGTATCACCCACAGTTTGTTTTACCTGAGGTTTTACTATCTTATATACTCCCACATTAGAGTTTTTCACTTTCCTTCTAGTAATACAAATGTCCTTAGACTTTCCCTTTCAACCTCTGCAAACCCATATAATAGCTCTCCTGTTCACAAACACCATGAGGTGCTTCCACCAATTCTATTAATTTACAAAGATTTGTAAAACAGCCTTTTTACCAACTCTGCACATATTAACTCTCAGCTTTCCATAGTCTACTTCTATTTTATGGTGACCTATATTCTGATTATTAACTCCATGAGTTTATACAATATATTTATTTCATAATAGCACAATCATACAGAGTTTATCCTTTTATGTTTGGCTTGCTTCACTCAAAATATAGCTATTTTTACCCAATTTATGCTAATGCTTACTTTCATATTTATTTGATTTTTTTGTCATGCATCATGTTGACTTCTCTTCTCATTTCCTTCAGTATATGTTTTTTACATATTTACTTTTGTTTACCCTGAAGCTTATATTATATTATTTGTCTATAATAATCACGTTTGATATGATATGACTTGTTTTTAATAACACTCATAAACACTGTTTCTATACCCTGTTTCTACACTGTTTGTCCAAAATGATATATTTGCATTCAAGATCCTTTATCAGAGGAGTTTATCTCTTTACACTCCTTCAATCCACTATATATTGTTGTTCCCTTTCAGTATGCATGCGTTGAAGAGCTGGTCTAGTGGAAATGAATTCCTTCAGCTTCTTTTTCCTGGGGTTTCTCAATCTCTCTCTCATTTTTGAATAGTGAGTCCCATCAGATATAACATTTTTAGTTGGTGTATTAGTCAGTCAAAGGGGTACTGATGCAAAATACCAAAAATCTGTTGGCTTTTATAAAGGGTATTTATTTGGAGTAGAAGTTTACAGCTACCGGGCCATAAAGCATAAGTTACTTTGCTCACCAAAGTCTATTGCCATATGTTGGAACAAGATGGCTGCCAATGACTGAGAGAGTCCAGGCTTCCTAGGTTCCTCTCTTCCTGGGGCTTGCTTCTTTCCGGGCTGAGCTGCCCTGCTCTCTCCACAATGCCAGCAGTAGACTATCAGGTGACCAGGTTTGTCTCTTCCCCAGGGGCTCAATTCTCTCTGGGTTCAGTTGCTCTTCTCCTCTGTGTGCTTACTTCCTGGGTTCCAGCATTAAAACCCCAAACTCCCTTCTCTGCTCTAAGGTTTCCCTGTGAGTCCCTATCTGATGTGGCCCAATGAATGCCTTAATCATTATTTAATCAAGTAAAAGTGAAACCTCTGAATCCAATCTAATCTAATCTAATATGCCGGGAGGGACAGACCAGTTTACAAACATAAACCAAAATCTATTTTTGGAATTCATAAACAATACCAAACTGACACAGTTGGTGATTGTTTTCTTTCAATACTTTAAATATTTCATCCCACTCCTTTCTATCTGACATAGTTTTTAAAATTAATAATTGGCACTTAATCTTATTCAGTTTCCTTGTACATAAAATGTTGCTTTTCTTTTACAGAACACTCTCCTTGTCCATGGTGCTTGAAAGTTTTACTACTATGTGTCTGGGTATGTTTCTCCTCAAATCCATCTTGTTTGGGATTCTTGAATGTGTATATCATATCTTAAATTTGGAAGGCTTTATGCCATTATTTCTCTCTTGTTCTTCTGGCACTTCCATAATGTGTATAATTGTGCATCTGCTGCTGTCCCAAAGGCCTCTTTGACTTTGTTAATTTATTTTTTCATTATTTTCTTTCCTCCTCCTCAGTCTGAATCAAATCAATTGACTTGTCTTTGATTTTATTAATACTTCCTTTTACCATCTCCAATCTGTCGTTGAAACCCTCCACGAAATTTTTCATTTCAGGTTTTGTGGTCTTCTCCAGTATGGATGTTTATGTAAAAATTTCTATGACTTTATTGAAATTCTCACATTGTACATGCATCTGCATAGTGATATGATAAAGATTTTCTTGAGGTGCTATAAATTAACAAAAACAAACATCAATGCAAAAAGTCACATTTCATAATCTTTGCAAATTGGTTCTCCACTAGCTGGTGCTCTCATTAAGAGTTTAGCCCTCCTATCAAGAAGATCAGCCCATGATAAAAGTTATGTGTAGGTTCTTTCAGGAAGGCAATATCACATATATATTTGGGTGTGTGTTTTAAATGCCAAAAGTAAACAGATACACTTAAAATTACACATAAAATTTTGTGTCTAGTTAACTACATTAGCATAACATCCAGGCAGAAAGTATATTTTCTAAGTATTTGGAGCCTTCTAATTTATTCTCATAAAATAACAAAATATTGCTACCTTATAGAGTTATTCTCTTGTTTGAATTTATATACTAATTTTTTTAAAGATTTATTTCTCCTCACCCCCTTGTTGTTTGTACTTGCTGTATCTATTGGTATTCCTTTTTACTTTAGGAGGCACCAGGAGCTGAAACCAGGACCTCTGATGTGGGAGGGAGGTGCCTAATTGCTTGAGCCACCACCGTTCCCTACTTTGTTGTGTCTCTCATTCTGTTTTTCCTTTCTGCATCTCTTGTTGCATCATCTTGTTGTGTCAGCTTGACGCACATGCTTGTTGCATCAGCTCGATGTCTTCTTTAGGAGGCACTGGGAACCTCTGCTCCCTGCTTTGTTATGTCTCTCATTATGTTTTCCTTTCTTGTTCTGTCAGCTCGCCGCATCTACCCATTGTGCCAGCTAACTGTCTTCTTTAGGAGCCACCGGATCCAAGCCAGCAACCTCCCATATGGTAGGCAGGAGCCCAGTTCCCTGAACCACATCCACTTCCCTATATACTGAATTTCCCTATATCTGGAAATGTGAAAAAAATTTGCTAACAAATCCACCTATGAAATTTAAATATACCTTTTATTAGACTATCTGAAATATTGCTTTTCTAACATTAACATAAACATTCATAATCATGGTTATTAGGAATCATCAAGTGTTTTTTTTGTTTGTTTGTTTGTTTCTTTTCTTATTTTCTACTTGTGAAAAATCAAAGAACATTAATGGCAAACCTAGAGAAATGATCATATTTATCCTATGAGATTTGACTAATGGCCCACAATTGAAAATTGTGTTATCTTCCTTCTTCTCACATACATGCTGAATTCACTGACAATCTAATCATCATCATACTCACCCTACTGGATGTTCACCTCAAAACTCCCTTGTATATTTTCCCCTTCTTAGAAATCCCTTTTACTATTACGTACATCCCTATATCGGTTATTATTATGTGAAATGGAGACAAAACCATTTCCTATTACTGTTGTGCAGATCATTTGTTTTTTCTGCCATCCTTCTAGGGACATCTGAGTTTGACCTGGTGGCTGTCATGTCCTATGACTGCTATATTGCAACTCTGCTGAAATTCCCGACTCAACTGGCATATGAAGAGACCAAAGATTTAGGTCTCTGGGACATCTATTTAGCAAGTATAGTGCTAATTATAGGTTCAAATAAAAGGGAGAGAAGAACCATGTGTAGGTAATTATAAATGTGCTTAACTATGTTACATTGAGGAACATATATTCCAAATTAAGGCCCAAATTCCTGATATTGTCTGCCCTGCCTATAGTGTCTAGATGTCTCTGGAGCCCTCAGGAGCCTCACTGTTTGAGGCACTGTTACTGTGGCAGTCAATGAAATACTGCTGAGACGTGCATAAGTGTAACCTCTGGAATCACCTCCTGACTCACTTTGAAATCTCTTAGCCATAAAAACTCATTTGTATTCTAATTCTTCCCCCATTGCTCAAGGTCTTTTTCAAAATGCATCATTCATTGGTGCTTGGAAATAATCCCTCAGTGATAGGGAGACTCATTCCCAGGAGTTGTGTTGCTCACCAGGGGAAAGTAGTAAATTTATAATGCTGAGTTTGGCTTAGAGAAGGTCACATTTGAGCAAAAAAGAGGTTTTCAGGAGGCAACTCTTAAGCAACATATAATACTAGGCTAAGTTTCCACTTCACAAGAAAAGCTTCATAAATAAAACCATCAATATCAAGGGCTTGTAATGGCCTGTCCTCCTTCACTTGGCACTGCCCATGTGCAGAGGATTCTTGCCATTCTATTAGGGAATGTAGGAAGACTTCCCAGGATGGGAACTCAATATACTTTCAGTTATTTTGTGGGTCTCCATACACCAAGACAATACCCAATGACCACTTAAGCATATTCATATGCAATAGAGGCATTCCCCAAATGCACACCACCACACATACCACCCCCATCACTGATAATGTGCACCAATGGTCTTCCCCTGCTACAATTATAGCACTTCTGTCTTCCAAAAATCCCCAAAACCAAAGTCAAAAAAAAAAAACCACACAAATAAAAATAACAAGGAAATAAATAATACTAATAAAATATAAAGAATAAAACACAAAAATAAAAAACAAATTAAAAAATAAAATTTATTAAAAAATAAATAAATTTTTTTGTTTTGTCTTCCATCATTATTGCCTCCTTTTTCTCAAAAATGTCATAATAATTTATATTTAGATATTCTAATCTCTATTCATTTTTAATGCTTTGATCATAATTTACAATTATTTATTAGAGCTACCCTCTTTTTATTTTAATTGCCTTGTTATTTTAATAAGTTTTAGATATCTTTCATCAAATATTTACTTCAAGTTAAATTGGATTTCCATTCTGAACAAAATATTTGAAATATTCTATTCCTAAATAATATGCCACTTTGCTTGCTTTTTAGTCTGAATTTGGAAAGCTCAACCATTGCCCACATTAAGCTCTTATTCCCATTGCTACTATTAAATTTCATATTCACTGTTCAGTCCCTTTTTAATTGGCCTTAACTCACTATAATGACATTGAATTTGAGAATATTGAAGTTATTCAAGAAAAAAATTGACCAATAAATAGCAGTATTCCAGAGGGTTTATTGAGGTAATGCTTTGCAAATTTGCTTGTCAGGGTTCTGGGTAAGTCATGGATATTCTTAGCAGCCAGCTCCCAGTCTTTGCGTAGTTCCCTCCTTCTCTATTGTCTGCAGCTGTTTCAATATGTTTCTGTTCAACAGTCCAGGGGAGACATTCGGTCTAACAGAGTGGCATAACCTTAGATTAAACCCCAAACCATGTACAAGCTGCCCCATCTGGTTATCAAGAAGAGCACGCTGTACAAAGGTTGCTTGAGGTATGATTTTTTTCCTCCATGGCTGAGCTCCCTCTCCCTGGGGTCTATAAATACCCTTTCCTTGGGTAGCACAGATTTGTCTCTTATCTCCAATGTGAATCAGGGCTTTGGAGTCATCACGCACCAACCCTGACCCTAGTAGTTGGCTTCCTAGGACTCTCTTCCCTTGCTCTTATGGACCCTTTTGCTGAAAGTTTCTGTTGTGCTGAGCCTGTGTTCCCAGACAAACTGTATAGCAACTTCTTCTGCAGAGGAGAGATCCCTCATGGCAGGAAACCTTCCAGGGGTCAGTGAGGAGTCAGGGTAGGAAAAAACTCCCACTTTAGTGGAGAGCAGCAATGAAAAAGGGTTGCTTATCTTTCTTGGCAATGGTGGAGTTTCTGAGTGACTGAAGCAGCACAGGGCTTCAGAGCAGACACTGAGAGCAACTGAGAGCAGACACTGAACAAGATTCATAGGGTTTACAAAGCAGGTTGACTCTAAATGATTAGAAATGACTCTTTGATGCTATTTCAAAAGTAATTAAATGTGCATGTGTTTGAGTTTGTTGCCAGCAATGTTTTTTAATGAATCAAGGCTTCTGTGAAGTAAACTATCCACAGGACCATTATACAGAGCCCATCATTGGCTTATTCATATAACACCCACCAATTCACTACCAAAGTCTACAATTTCAAATTCATGAGTCATGTTATTGTGTCATTATAAGGAATCTCAGTAATATTAAGAGTAGTACATCACACCTCCTATTCAATGTAACTTCATTGCCTTGATTCAGAGATTTTGTTATCTGGTTTTCTATGACTATATTGCCAGGGAAATTCCGAAATCTTTGCCTGGTATATCTTCTGATTGATTCATAAATATTAGAACACCCAGGATTCCATCTGGAATCTCTCTTTTTTCATTCCACCAACTTTATCTATCAATGGTCCACATCTAACTAAATCATGTATGTGTTTTGAGTTCTATTGAATTTTTTAACATTAGATTTATCTCCACTGTAATACTTTCTTCTTCTCCTAGTTTGGTCATGTTTCTTTGTTCTTCAGTTTGGAAATTCGTTCTCTAGTTTGAAGTCTTGGGAGTCCAGTGGGTCTTGTCGTCAGGCTCCCCCTCTCTAAGAGAAACCTAGCTTGCAGTACAGGGCCATCTGAATATCCCAGAAAATAAGATATAATGTAACAAAACATCTCACAAAGAAACGGTGTACAGATGGTATCATAGACTGTAATTTTCTTCAGGTTGCACAATTCCTTCCTACAGTAACATCACAAGACCCCATTTATGTGCTTCATGTGACCCTAGAAGAAATTTTGTTATGAAATTTCATTGTTCTGATACTTTATATATTGTCCCTATTTTTTCTGTCTCTTTGCAGAGTGCTACTTTCATTCTTTGTCCTGCTGCTGCCAAAGACCCTCTCCTTTCTATAACTTCCAATAAATAAAGCTCATGTCTGATTACATGCTGAGTGTGTACTTTGGTCTTGCAGCTGCTCCTGACCTATGCCCTTCAGGAGTTGGGTTAAAACAATTGGAAAGCAGCCAGACAGGAGAGCGAAGGATCACTGGCAGTAGCAGGCATGAGCTACATTTTTCTGTGGGGAAAAGCCTGGGTTGGCTTATAATATCCATGTGGGGAGGGGTGGTTGCCCTCCTGCATGAGCAGGAATGGCAGAGAGAATATGGGGACACTCTAAAAACTCTGCAGTTATACCAGCTGTGCTATAGCAGGTAGCAAAGCAGTTGCATGTAAATAAGAAAAAGGGAGGCTACCAGATAAGGGTGGCTAAAGCATGGCCCCTGATAGGAAACTTGCAGGAGTCTACTAAGGCAGAACAAGTGGCAAAGGACTCTGTCACTTAAAAGAAGAGTTAAAGTTAGGAAGGGACATGTGCCTGGCACAGCTGAAGATGAAAGTTTCTCTGATTGCCTGCACCAAGTTAATGATCAGTTAGAAACTCTAGTTTATAGATATGCTAGGGCTGGGTGGGTTTCTAAGGCATGGGACCCTGTGGACTGCTCAGATAAGGAAGAAGAGGAAGACTGGGACAAAGGCTAGATGTGACAAAATAGAAAAATTTAGACTGGGGAATTAAAAATTGTAATTTGTCCTGTAATTCACCAATTTAAACCTTTAATAGCTGGAAAATGAGGGTAATTAATCCAATTACCAAATTCCATAAGTAAAGGAAAATGTCCTTAAATGCTATGGAAAGATTACAATTAAAACAAATTGAAGAATTATACTACGTATTTCAGAACCTGGCAGTCAGTATTCTTTTAAAGTTATTCACAATTTTAAAATTTTATTGAAAAAGAAAAAAGAAAGGAAGTTTTAGCCACCTATAAAGGGAGGAAAAAGAAGAACATTTTTGTATAAAATATAATTGTTCCAATTTTTTTTCACATGTGTTATCTCCGTAGGTTTATAGGATACAATAAAATAAACTAACATTATATGTATTAAATCTCTAAGATAATAAAAGTTGTCAGTTCATGTGTAATAAAATTTAAATCTGTCCTAAACTGAAATAACTAGTGTTCACAGAAAAAAATGAGAAATGTAAGACAAGAATTCTAAATGGATAAATATAAATTTTATTAATTGTTAATTGTAAATTAATAAGCTCGTTTAAAGTTAAAAGTAATTTGTGGTGATAGGAAGTTTGCAAAACCATTTTCTAAATTGATATTAATGATAATAAAGGGTAACTTCATAAGAGAAAAACCTGTCAGAGTCCACCTCTATCTCTATTTTAAGGTGGTAGCAAGAGGAAATTAATCTTAGTTTCATTAGGAATCTTACATTTTCATAAAATATTTTAATAAGTGGTTTTTGTTCCTGCATTGCCAAAGTAATATACCTTATAATTAACATAATTATGGTAAAGGTGTAGAAGTAAAAAGTAAAGAAGTAAAAATTGTTAAGTTTGTTTAATATGTTATCAACTGCATTGAAAGAATTTAGAATGTGTATAAAAAATAAAAGTGGTAAACTTCAGTGCTGTTAAACACTCTTGTGCCCCCAGTATGCTGCATGCTGTCTCTTCCTTTGAGTTATTGTCTAGGTCAGTCTCTATGACCCCTAAAACAATAAAATATCTACAGTATCTCTGGACATGCTCCTGAAATAAATGGAAACTATGTTGCTGTTTTGGAATCATGCAGCAGCAGGTGATGGCTCTACACGGCCAGATTTACAATGGACATTGCCTCCAGACTTGCTTTAGTGCTAAAGGGCACTGTGCACCAGGCCAGTGAAACACTGGAGTGTCCCTATGGCCAAGAGTGCTGCATCATGCTGGCTCAGTGAAGAACATACCAAGTGGAGCAATAATTACCAGAGTAATGTGAGCAGAACTTAAACATAATTGGCATTATGGCCTGCTCCAGTGGAGAGGCACTATGTGTGGTACTACAAACTCTATTAACTGTAACTCAAAGGGAAACTTGTGTTTGATTAGTACATTAATTAGAAGTACTTTACCTATATACTTATACATATCATAATATTTCTTCTATTCTAAATCATATGCAGAATGATATTGAACATGTAAAAAATCTTGGTAAATTTAAATAATTTTCTAAGTTTATTTCTTCCAGAATCAATGCCTTACAAAACAAAGTATTAGCCGTGCAGGGATTTCATTCAGTTTCAACCACAGTGCCACACCCGTATCCCGTCAAACTCAACAGAATAGCCAGAGAGTTTCACACCCCATCAGGCAGAAACTACTGCCCTAACCAGCAAGAAGCATCTAAAGAAGAATGACCATCACCCATCAAGAGGGTTATAAACTCTCTGAGGGGAAAGTTGAGGCAGGTTAGTATAAGAAACAGGGAAAGCACCAGTAAGAATAAAGCCCACCAAAGACCCTGGTCACAAGGTCGAGTTTGAAACTCCTGGGCTCAAAAGAAGTCCTGAATAACTCCAAACAAAAATGTCTTCCCCATTGGTTCAATAAAATCTGACAGGAAAAAGCAAAAAGGGAGCCAAATAGAACAGCAAATACCTGGTGTCTATGTGGACTCTCCTTATGCCTAAACTAGTTTTTTATGTCAATATAAAAAACTTAGAAAATTTAGAAGGGAAAAATGTATGATATTAGAAGCTTCCTCTAGGACTCCCCTACCCAGTACTTTATTTTCTACTAATGAAAATGTTGTTTGTTTACTGTTAGACCAACACAATCTTCCTTAAATTGTAATTCTTGCAAGTTGGGCATTGTGAGACACATGGCTGGCATGGCAGTGTACAACCCATCAACAATTTTGGAACAAGTCCTGCTCATGAAGGAATTCATTCTTCTCATGAAAGAATGAATTCTTCTCATGAAGAATGAAAGCACTACTTTCATTCATTGGCCTGCTGCCACTGATCCTGTCCTGTTTGTAAGTTTCAATTAAATAAAACTCAAATATCATAATGTGCTGATTGCATCCTTTGGTCTTGGAGCCATCCCTGACCCATGACCTTTAGGAGTTGGGTTGCAACAAAATCTTTTTTTCTTTTTGTAATGAAATCATTTAGTGCTCTAAATATGCCTCTGCACTGCCTTGCTGCAACCCATATGTTTGTATATTTTGTATTTTCATTTTCAATTACCTCAAGATATTTTCTATTTTCCCTTCTGATTTCCTCTCTGTTGGAGAAAAAGGGGGCACTCACTGGGATGCGAAGACTGATGATTGCAGGCAGGAAGTTTATTGAGAAGCTCTCCCAGTGGAGGGGGTCTGAAGAATAGACTTCATCCTACCCATGGAAGGTGGTGAGTACGACTGTATATGGCACATCAATAGTTAGTGAAAAACACTCACTGGGGAGGGGTTTAGAGACTGACCAATAAGGGGCTGTAAAAGAGAATTCTAGTGGCTAAGGGGTTGGATATTCTTGGAATGTGGGAGGGGTTGGTGGGGCCTAGGCCTGGAAGTGGTGAAGGTGTTTATCTGTTTATCTGCTCCACTCTCATGTGATATGGATCTTTTGTTCATTCTTGTGGAGATATGAGCTGCCTCCACACATGTAGGCATGGCCTTATGACCTATTAATCATTGCAAACCTCATAAGGTGGAAACTGTAACTTTCCTAACTCTTTGATCATATATATATATATATGATGAAAGACCTAAGTAATGGGAATACTGTGCAGAATGGAAGGGTGAGGGGATTTGGGGCTTCGACTGAGTCAGGCAACTTCTTGCTGTTATGGGATGGTGAAGGGGTCCCTTCTGTTCTGTCCAGTGAATTCTGATTTCTGGTCCCAAAGACGTTGGTACTGGGGTTCATATAGCAAGAAGATGTTGTTCACATATTCCTGAGTTGTTGATTTTATAATTTGGCATGTCAATTGGACGTGAAGCTGTGAGAGAAAAGGACCAAAAAGAAGCAGCAGAAATAATAACAGTAGTGGAGTTATAATGGGATTGAATTTAGGAGTGAAGAGAAGAGAGAAATGAGGACAACCAGGACTGATTCCCATAGCTGTTGTCTCAGGCCCTCTGTATAATCTCTATGTTTTCTTTTAAAATTTTTAGATTTTCTTCTACCTGCCCTGTCCTGTTAATATAGAAACAACAAGTTTCATTTATTATTGCACAGGTGCCTCCCACAATCTTTTGGTATTCTCATTATTGGTTTTAAGTTTAGTACATCCTGTTGGATTAGGAACAAGGTTGCAGGTTTGGGATCACTTGTTATTGGGGCAGGGGAGACATGCCAGTGCTGACTGGAGTCATGGGGGATTATTTTGCTAAATAGGGATA
The DNA here is from genome assembly GCA_026826555.1 of Tolypeutes matacus. NCBI lineage: Eukaryota > Metazoa > Chordata > Mammalia > Cingulata > Chlamyphoridae > Tolypeutes > Tolypeutes matacus. The sequence goes on along the minus strand of JAKSZT010054107.1, from coordinate 1,293,657 downwards.
CCATTCTCAACTCCTTTTGATATAATTGGGTAGAGAGGGAGAGTGAGAAGATAAGCATCAATCATCTTGATGCTTTCTGCTGTTATGGGGTATTGTGGGATTCAGTTATAGTTCTCCTTTTGGTGTTGAGATACTGTGGCTTCTGGCTCAGTTCCTGGCATTGTATTTTTGCAGCAGGAGAAGAGCATGTACTTGATTATGGGTGACATCTCAGATAGCTTTTTGGATAAACTGAGTTATTGCATGGAAGATGTATGAATCTGTGGATATGAGGAGAATGAGAGTTATAATTGTAGTAAGGATAGGTATTAACCATGAAATTTAGTGTGGGCTGTGAGGTTATCACCTCCAGTAGTCTGAGGAGAAGGATTAATAAGATTATGTATGTAACAGTGTTTTTGAGTGGTTTTTCATGGATTTAAGATTCCCAACCAGTAGGGCTGCCTAAGCTTAAGGTTAAAACTTTTTCCAGTTTGAATAGTTTGAGGCATAGGCAACAGTCAATTATTATTTATATTAGTCAGCCAAAGGGGTGCTGATACAAAATACCATAAATCTGTTGGTCTTTATAAAGGATACTTATGTGGAGTAGAAGCTTACAGTTACCAGGCCATAAAGCATAAGTTTCTTCCTTCACCAAAGTCTGTTGCCATGTGTTGGAGCAAGACAGCTGCTGATGTTTGCCAGGATTCAGGCTTCTTGGGTTCCTCTCTTCCAGGGCTCCCTTTCTCTCTGGGCTCAGCTCCTTTGTTTTCTCCACAAGGTCATCTGTAGACTATCAGATGAAAGCCTGATCTCTTCCTGGGGCCTTCTTTCCTCCCTCATGACCAAGCTACTTTGTGTGCTTGCTTCCCTGGCTCCAGCATTTAAACTCAACTTCAGAACTCCTGTGTAAAAACTCCAACTCTGTTCTTTGCCATGTCTTTTATCTTTTCAGACTCTACCCACAAAAAAGGTGAGCTCAATGTCCTACTAACATGGCTCAATCAAAGCCCTAATCATAACTTAATCATGCCCAGATGAACAGACCAATTTACAAGCATAATCCAATATCTATTTTTGAAATTCATAACTAAGTCAAACTGCCAAACTCCACCCTCTGAATTCCAAAAATACATTACAATATTCAAAAAACCTTAAATCAGTAACAATTCAAGTACACAATCATAACATAATCAGTTTAAAGAAATACAGTTTGTCTTGAGGCAAAGTCCCATCTGCTGTAGATCTCTGAAACTTAAAAAACAATTTATCAGGGTCAGATGTGGCTCAAATGGTTGGGTGTCCGTCTCCCATATGGAGGGACCTGGGTTTGATCCCTGGGATCACCTGGTTAAATAAAAAAAAATAAAAATAAAATTTTATCTTCTTCCAAAACACAAATGGACAGACAAAGGGTAAACATTTTCATTAACATAAGGAGAAATTGGGAAGGAAACATGAGTCATGGGTCCTTTACACTTCAGTAAACTTGCAGGGCATCCTCCATTCAATTTCAAAGACTGAAAGTCATTCTTATTATGGTTTCTTCTCCTTGGGGCCTCATGGGGGCCCACCCTTTCCACAGGCTTGACCAATGTCCAAATTCTTGGTTCCACCCTCATCGAGCATCTGGGTGTTAACCAAGCTCCAGATCTCACCCTCCAAGAGTGTTGGGGTAAATTCTACACCTTACTCAATCTTTGGGTTAGAGTCTTAGGCCCCTAGTACAGTGATGTGAAGACAACATTCCTCCTAAATTTTAGCATACAGGCTCAACCCTCTTAGAGCAAAAAGTTTACGACCTGGCCTTCCCTAATCCATGGGGGACAGGCAAACCCCTCTCAGACCTATGGGGTGCTGACCTTAGCCACCCTAATACTTGAGGAATGTGCTCCACCCTCTCTGTACCCTGGGGTGGTAAACTCTCCCAGAACATCAGGTGGGAACATCCATCCTCTTCAACTGCTGGGGCAAACTCACCTGTTTTGTACACATGGGTGAGGTTCCTCTCTTGGCCCAAGGAGATGTCTTAATTCCAGATCTCAGCTTCCACGGTTTCTTCTTAAAGCTGTTTTTCCTTCAATGTTTCCTTTCATCTACCTTTTAGTCCAAGCTGACAGTGGTTTTGTTCATATAGCACTCTCAAAAACCCTGCTGGTTTAGCAGGCAAGAAGCAGGGGTCCAAGCCATCAAACAGTAAGACTTTCCACAAGTCTTTCTGAGATAACTAGATTTTCAACCTGATTTACAAGTTCCAAGTTTAATTAAGTCCTCAAATATGGCACTATCATCTGGGGGCTTGATTTCCAGAGATTTGGAAGTTCTGTTTTCTTTTGCCCAAAAGTTCAGTCCTTAGTGTATTTTCCTCATCTAGCATTTTTATAAGGTGCAAGGAGAAGCCAAGCTGCATTCTCTGAGCTTACTTTGCAAAGTTCTTCAGGTAAATGCCCAGGCTTGCCATTTTCAAGTTCTACCTTCCATAAAACACCAGGAGTTAATCTTGTTAAGTTCTCTGCAGCTTTTAAAAATGGAATGCCTTTCCCCCAATTTCCAATAATAGTTTCATTATTTATTTGTAAGGCATCATAAAAAGTCTCCTCAGCATCCACAACAGTCTTTTCAAAGCAATATAGGACTTTTCCATCAAGCATTTCACAATTCCTCCAAAAAGTACTCCTTACACATTTTTTAAAACTGTTACAATGTTTTGATAATTTAAAAAGCACTTTCCCCCTCCTCGGTACCAAATTCTGTATTAGGCAGCCAAAGGGGTGCTGATGCAAAATACCATAAATCTATTGGTCTTTATAAAGGGTATTTATTTGTGGTAGAAGCTTACAGTTACCAGACCTTAAAGCATAAATTTCTTCCTTCACCAAAGTCTGTTGCCGTGTTTTGGAGCAAGACAGCTGCTGACATTTGCCAGGGTTCAGGCTTCTTGGATTCCTCTCTTCCCAGAGCTCCATTACGCTCTGGTATCAGCAGCTCTGTTTCCTCCACAAGGTCAGCTGAAGACTATCAGGTAAACAGTTCATCTCTTCCTGAGGCCTTCTCTCCTTTCTCATGACCAAGCTCCTCTCTGTGCTTTCTTCCCCAGCTCCAGTATTAAAACTCAGCCTCAGAACTCCAACTCAAAAACTCCAACTCTGTCCTTTGCCATGTCTTTTAACTTTGAGATCACCTCCACCAAGGGGCAGGGCTCAATGCTCTACTGATGTGGCCCAATCAAAGCCCCAAACAAAACTTAATCATCCCCAGATGAACGGACCAATTTACAAGCATAATCTGATATTTATTTTTGGAATTTATAACTATACCAAACTGCCACATTATTACTTCCTCTTTTTGGGCTGTGGGGTGGCTGGCATTTTAACTCATAATCTCAATGCCTGCATTTGTTCTGCTGTTAGCATCTTAATTGCAGCTGTGGCTACAGACCACAGCAGCGAATTTAATCTTAATCCATAGTTGTAAGGATCTGATTACAAGAGTCCAATTGCAATATCTGCAACACTGAAAGCATACCTTACCCCTTCTGAGAGCAGGAGGGGCCTGATGTCACAGTCATTGGAGTGAGCATGAAGTACACTCAAGGGTGATGTTCATGAGTTGCTGGTGAGTGACAGGCAGTTGGAACTGCTGGGCTAGGTACCACAAGGTCTAGTATCCACTATGTTTGCCTTTTTGGTGGAGCCATTCTGCTGCTTTTTGTGTCTTAATGATATGGCTCTGGATCTTCATGAGGGTATCTACAATAGTCCCAAGAGAGATGTTAGATGAGGGGACAGGGACATGATAGATAGTTACCTGTCACTGATGGAAGGCATCCCAGATGTTCTTCCACAACTTTCTCTTCCCCACAGAGGGCAGCCCACAACAATTCATTGTTCCTGTCTTTACTTTGGCTTCTTCTCGTAATTGTAACTAAAGCCCGGGGTATTTGTTTAGAATGTTGCCTCTGCCACAAACCCCCAACCCAAAGCCAATATTAGTACTGGCTACATCCAATTTACAGGGTAAATTAAGGTTCTCCATTCCCCTTACTGCTTAAACTTGTGTTATTGCCATCTTCATTCTTTTTTTCCTAAATAAAACAGCCTGTTGGGAAGAGGGTTCTCATTTCCATGCACAACTTTTTCTGATTAACACATATAATGGTTTTAATATCTGAGCTAATGAGGGATGAAGGGTTTTCAGTACCCCAACAATATTATAACTCTATTAATATGAGAAAACACTGTACTTTATCAATTACAGTGGAAGGTTCAGTTTTTTGTTTTACTCAACTAAACACCATTTAAGAATTCGTTAGCCAGAACTTTCTAGCTTGTCCCACTTGTTTCCACATCCCAGGCTCTTAAGATAAGATACCATTGTCTCTGATGCTTCTCTTAATTCTGAAAAAAAAAAAAAAAAAAAAAAAAAAAAAAAAAAAAAAAAAAAG
>JAKSZT010054107.1:1263171-1289131 GCA_026826555.1 Tolypeutes matacus | reverse complement strand
AAAAAAAAAAAAAAAAAAAAAAAAAAAAAAAAAAAAAAAAAAAAAAGGACTACTTGTTAACATAATATCACCAATAGGGTTACAGCCTCAGGTTTTACTGCACAGCCAGAATATTTGCCACCAGGCCAGGACATATGGTTGGGCTATGCACACAGCCTTGGGGAAGCACTGAAAAATCCACAGTTGGCCTTCTCACATGAAGGTGAATGCAGGCTGACTTGACTTACCTAAAGAGATACTTTAGCAAATTTTAAAACAAAGTGATAGTGACATAACTGGATATTAGTTTTTGTAACAAACTTGCAATATTTGTGACTGCTGCAGACAGCAGTGGTGTTACTTTAATTCATGATAATCTGCTGTTATGCACCACCCCTGGCAGCCCTCAATGGACAACTTTTTCTGCAGCCATAGAGCTGATTCTTTAGTGGAGGAGGAAAAAATCAGACAAGCATGAGCTAAAGCACCTGCCTCTTGATTTCTAGGAGGAGAGGTTGTTTCTGTGACACATACCATTTAAAAAAATAATCAAAACCATGATTAAAAACAATACTTTATCTAATATTATGCCAAAACATTGATATGTTTTCAGGAATTTTACACACTCTTTAAGTATTCATATGAATATTTTACTGATACAACTTTGATTAACAGAGTGATAAAGAATCTCTTTTAATTTCATAACACTTTTAAACACTTTTCATTCAACTTATAATATATCAAATGAACTTAACTATTCTAATATTTTACTTTTTCCCAAGGTGAAAGATATTTTTCAGGATCTGACTCTGAGATCACAGGCTTGAGCATTTTAGTAGTTTGATATTATTGATGAATTGCAAAAAGATATATTGGATTATGTTTGTAAACTGGTCTTTTCCTCTGGGTGTATTAGAGTGTATTGGATTTAGAGGTTTTACTTTTACTTGATTAAATTATGATTAAGGCTTTGATAGGGCCATGTCAGTAGGATGTTGCATCCCTGCCCCATTGGTGGGTGGAGACTCACAGAGATACTGCACTGCAGAAAAGGGAGTTTGAAGTTTTAATGCTGGAGCCCAGGGAAGTAAGCACACGGAAGAGCTTAGTTGTGAGGAGAAGAGAAGGCCCTGGAAAAGAGAAGAGCTGATGATTGCCTGATAGTCTAAAGATGGCCTTGTGGAGAGAAGCAAGCCTGAGCCTGGAGAGAAGCAAGCCCCGGGAAGAGAGAAATCCAAGAAGCCTGAACTCTTGGCAGACATCAGCAGCCTTTGTACTCCAACACATGGCAACAAACTTTGGTGACCGAAGTAACTTATACTTTACATGCTAACCCCAAATATCCTTTATAAAAGCCAATAGATTTCTGGTATTTTGCATCAGCACCCCTTTGCCTCTTTGGTTGACTAATATAAACATTATGTTCTTTTAAAAGTGATAAGAGATATTTTTCTTAAATAGCCAAGGAAATGATAAGGTTAAAATATAAGAAGCCATTTTGATAAAAGACATTTTTCTTTTGTATGTTGATTAATTAGGAGAAACACTTTTTGCAAACTTTTGCTGAAACAGATCATTGATTTGGAGAATTTTGTTATTTTTCAGAGGAAGAAAAAAACTTGAAGTTTGCATCAGTATACTATTTGATATTACAGCTTTTAAAACTTTATATATAGACTCAATGAATTTTACTCAACTTTAAAAAAAATATTTTTTTTCATGTACCTTCTGCACTTTCTGTATTCATTCAGATTTTGTTTTATATTTTAACATTTCTTTATAACCAGTCAATTTATCTTAGGACAAAATTACTGTCTTTTTCTTTAACAATAAACATGCCTTATATACACCCTACATACATAAGTTACTAAAATGATTTTGGGAACTGTCTCAAAGCAAATTTGTTACAACATACAATTACCATAATTAAATTAATTAATTGCTATTTTATTTTAGCAGAGCAGGAAAAATTGCTTTCCCCATTATTTTCTGAAAACCTAAGATTCCCAATGGAATCAAAGTTATCTTCTCCCTATCACCACTTTAATATGAAGATTGAGGTGGATTCTGACAGGTTTTCCTGATATGTATCAATTCAGTTTCTGAAATCAATTCAGTTTCAGTATGAGGAGGGGAGAAAGTTGGGGCAGAAGGTGGTGATGAGGAGGAGGGGGAGGAAGGGGAGGAAGAAGAAAGCTTTTGAGTATGTTTTTGGTGTAAAAGAAGAATTTGGTAAGAACAGGATTGACAGAGGGAGGGATGATTACAAAGTAAAAAAAAAAAAAATGCCTGAACATAAGGAATTTCTGACCTCTTGCTATTGCACTTGATGAAATTCTCTAAGTCTCAGAGAAATTGGAAATCAAACGTGCTGTTCTCCAGACATTGACTTTCATTGTCCAATATGTGTTGCAGCCACCCAGAGTTCGAATAGAAAATGATTTTTTTGGATCTAATGTCTCTTTCAGGTACAACATTTTGAGGTTGCAAAGGAGACGGCCTAGAGGTGTGGTTTTTGGGGAGGTCAAAGTCAAATGCCCAATTTTAGGTGGCATGGGTGAGATTAAGCATTCTTAAAGCAGGGAGAGATTCTGAGTGAGACATGTGTCCCCAAATCAGTCAGAAATCTCCAGGGAAACAGGAGACCACACTTGTTTCCCTGAAGCCAAGGGGTCTCCTCCCATGAAGACATGGGACTCTCACCTGTTGTGGCCCCCAGGGTTGGTAAGGATCACTGAACTAGCACTAGGATTTTCAGTTTTCAGTGGGTTGTCCTGGACAAGGGAAAAAGGAGAGAGAGAGAGAGAGGGATCTTCTGGTGGAGAAATCCTTTACAAACCCACCAGCTATGATTCAGTGTCTAGTGTTGGATGGATGCTCTCAGCAGTAGCATGGTGGAGATTCCTCACCAATCAGTCAGTCTCAGCAACCTCAGACCCACTTTGTTAGGCACCAAACGTTGGAGAAAAAGGGACCACTTATTGGGATGTGGAGACTGATGATTGCAGGCAGGAAGTTTACTGACAAGCTCTCTGAGCATAGGGGGTCTGAAGAAAGACTTCAGCCCACCTGTGGAAGGTGGTGGAAATCACTTTATACAGTATATCAATAGGCGAGGAAACATGCTCACTGGGCAGGGGTTTAGAGACTGAGTACAGCCCGAGGAAAATAAGGGGCTGTAAACGCAAATTCTTCCCATATATGGCTTGGGGGTAGTGGGCTAGGCGGTGGGGTATTCTTGGAATGTGGGAGGGGTTGTTGGCGCCTGGGCCAAAAGGGGTGAAGGTCCTTATCTTCTCCACTCCCTCTGTGATATGAATATTTTGTTCATTCTCGTGAGGAGATGAGCTGCTTCTGTGCACGCAGGCGTAGCCTTATGACCTATTAATCATTGCAAATCTCATAACGGGGAACATATAACACTCTAAATGCCATTGATTTTTAAAGATTATGCTACTTAATTTTCACATATTTGTGAATTTTCCATTTCTTCTTCTGCTCCTGATTTCTAGCTTCATTTTGTTTCAGTCAGAGAATTTAATTTGTATGAATTCAATATTTCTGAATTTATGAAGATTTGTGACCTAACACATGATCTATCTTGGAGAATGGTCCATGTGAACTGAAGGAAAATGTAGATTATGTTGCTGTTTGGTGAAGTGTTCTGTTTTGGTCTGCTGGGTCTTCTTGGTTTAGAGAATCCTTCAAGTTTTGTATTTCCTTATTGAATTTCTGGCTAGATGTCCTAACTATTTTTGCAAGTGGTGCATTAAAGTCTCCAACTATTTAATATAGATCTTTAAATTATTCCCTCCAAATCTGTCAGTATTTGCTTTTTATATTTTGGGACTCTGCTGTTATGTGCATATATATTTATAATTGTCACACTTTCTTATTGAATTGTCCCCTTTATCAGTATATAATGTCAAGGGTGTAACTGTTTCTGACTGAAAGTCTACTTTATCTGATATTAATATAGATACCCAAGCACTCCTTTGGTGACTACTTGCATGGTATATATTTTTCCATCCTTTCACTTTCACAATACTCTTGCAGACATGCTTTTTTATCTACTCTGCCAGTCTCTGCGTTTTGACTGGATAGAATTTATCCATTTACATTTAAAGTCATTACCGATAATGTGGACCTTCTTCTGCCATTTTGTTTATTTGCCTTTGTAAGTATTAAAACTTTTTTGTCCCTCAATTTTCTGTTAAAACTTAGCTATGTGATTATTTGAATTTTTTTCAAACCATATTGAGTACCTTCTGTTTTTCAATTTGGATATATTTTTCATTTATTTTTCTTGTGGTTACCATGGGGTTTAAATTTGACAGTTTAAACATATATCAAAAAAAAAAAAAAAAACATATCAATCATATTTGGCTTGATAGCAAATTGAATTCAATAGCATACACATATATTTTTCCTATCCCTCAACCACTTTTGGAATTGTTACCACTTATCCATTTGAACATTGTATGTTCAAAATCATACAATTTTATATGATTTATCATTAATTTTTATGCATTTGCTTTTTAATACCTGTAAGAAGTGAGAAATAGAGTTACATACCAAACAATACAATACAACAATACCGGAATTTATAATTACCCAAATGTTTCCTTCTACTCGAGGTCTTTATTTCTTTATACTGCTTTGAGCCACTCTCCAGAGTCCTTTCCTTTCACTCTGAAGCTCTCTCTTTAGCGAGCATGTAGAGCAGGTCTAGGGATGATGAACTCCCTCAGCTTTTGTTCATCTGGGGATGTCTTAATCTCTCCCTCATTTTTTAAATAAAGTCTCATCAGGTATAAAATCTTTGTTGCCATTTACTTTCAGCATTTTACATATTTCAACTCAGTGCCTTCTTGCCTCCCTAGTTGTGCCATAAGAAATTGGTACTCAATCTAATTTGTACTACCTTATATGTGATACTTTGCTTTTCTCTTCCAACTTTCAGAAATCACTTCTTATCCTTGGTATTTGATAGTGTTATCAATATATGATGGGTGCATTTTTCTTCATTTTTATCCTGTTTGATGTTCTCCAGACTCCTTGAATGTGAATATTTCATGTGTTGTACTAACTTTGGGAAGTTCTTTGTCATGATTTCTTTGAATATTCCTTCTCACCATTTCTCTTTTTCTTCTTCTTCTGGGACTCCCATAAAGTATATATTGGTATGCTTTGATGCTGTTCTGGAGGTATCAGGCTATTTTGGCTATTTTTTTTAATTATAATTTTAATTTAATTTTTAAAAAAATACTTAGATTGCATATATGTTACACAGAAAAATATAGGGATTCCCATATGCTCCACTACCCACACCTCCCACATCCTACCACATAAACATCCTTCTTTAATGTGGCACATTCTTTGCAATTGATAAATGCACCTAGGGCTTAGCCATTAAGCATGGACCATAGTTCACATTATAGTCTACACTCTCTCACACACAGTTCTGCATGTTATGTGATGATATAAAATGGCCTATATCTTTTGTTGCAATATCATTCAAGATGATTCCCAAGTCCTGAAAAAGCCCCTGTCTTACAACTGTATTTCCTTCTCCTTTCCCCCAGAGCCTCCAGTGGCCACTGGTGCCATATCAATGTTGTAATTTCTTCCATTGCTAGAATCACAATATGGCTACAGTAGAATACCAGTATGTCCACTCTAGTCCATAGTTCTTTCCCCAATCCTGAGGATTCTGGGATGGTGAGGCCCACTCCACCTCTAATGCAGAGGGGGCTTATATCCCATGGGGAAGATGAATGGGACTATCTTGCTTGCAGTTGCAGACTCTCTCTGTTCCTTGGGATGGTCGTTGTCCATCATCATCTCCTTGTTAGTTGTCCTGCATGAGTCCAGTGAGTTGTAGAGTAGGTTCTGCAACTCTGCTAAGGTTCTGGGCCCAGCTCTCACATGGACAGTCCAAAGACTCAAGTCTCTTGGATGTACACCTACAAATTCCAGCACCAAGTATAGGTTTAAATAGAAGGGACATATGAGCCATGTGTAGGGAAGACATAATTGAGTCCAACTCTGTCACTCTCAGGAGAACAAATTCCCAAGTAAGGCCCACTGGCAAGACACCAAGCTCCAGAGCTATCTGCCCAGACCATAGGGCTTGGGTGTCTCCAGAGCCTCAAGAGTGCCACAATTTGGGATATTATCTACTTTGGCAGTCTATGAGATCCTGCTGAGATGTACATAAGTATTACCTCTAAGATGAACTCCCGACTCACTTTGAAGTCTCTTAGCCGTATAAACTCAGTTGTCTTTACCTTTACTCCCATTTATTCAAGGTCTTTTTCCAGTTGCATTGGTAGTTGGTGCTTGTTAGTAATTGCATGGTACCAGGGAGGCTCATCCCCAGGAGTCATGTCCCATGCTGGGGGGTTGAAGGTAATGCATTTGTATGCTGAGTTTGGCTGAGAGAGAGGCCACATTTGAGCAACAAGGAGGCTCTCAAGAGGCAACTCTTATGCATCCCATAACAATACCCTAAGTTTCAATTTCAATAGCAAAGGCTCATAAGCCTAGTCATCAATATCAAGGGCCCATGAATGGATTATCTTCTTTCTTCAATCATTGCCCCTGCACTTGGAGGACTGTTGCTGCTTCATTAGATAATGTGACAGATCTCTCCAGGAAGGGAATTCAATATTCTCTAGGTTATTGTGTGAGTCTCCACATACTGTGAACATTTGAACATTTTTATATACCTTCTATGTATGCCCAGGTGAACTTCTTCCCATGTATCCCCCATCACTGACACCCCACACCAATGATCCTCCCCTGCCCCAGTTGTAATCCTTTTGTGATCCAAAGCTTCTAAAAATGAAGCCAATAAAATAGCCAAATACAATTAATAGGAAAATGAAATAATAATGACAGGTTTAAATATAAGAAATAAAATATATAAAAATCAGAAAAAACTAAACTAAAATAAAATTAAAAGATTAGGTTATTAGAAAATAATGAAAAATATTCAAAAAAAAAAAAACTTTTTTGACATTTTGCCTTCCATCACTTTAATATCTGGTGTCCTGTCTGTACAGTCACATTTTCTTCCATTTATTCCCCAGTGTCTTACTGTTTTCCATTTTGTTTTCAAAGTTTTGGGTCACTGTAAAGTCACATACAGAATGCAAGGGACTTTCATATACCCAACATCTTTTTATATGTGGATGGTACCTTTGTTATAACTCATATACAAACAGTGAAACGTAACTACTAAACATGGTCAATGGCTTGCATTATGGTTTACATTTTAGACCATACACTTTTTATAAATTTTGATGATATTTAACATGGCCTGTGTCCATCACTGTAAGATCATGTAGAACACTTCCATTGCCCACTAAATACCCCCTGTTGGACCTATTCTATTCCTCCTACCCTCTCCCCTTGGGGCCCATGGCAATCCCCTGGCTTGACTCATTTTATGACAAGATTCATAGTTACATGCAACAACACTGAGGTCTTGACACACTCATTTGTCCTCCCATCTTAGGAACTGCCCATGCTCTTGAGAGACTCCCACCTCTCTATTTGTGAAAAAATCAGTCCTCCCAAGGATGGGAGTCTGTGGCAATTTGATGTAATTATGAATTCCAAAAATATAATTGAATCATGCTTGTAAACTGATCTGTTAATCTGGGCATGATTAGGTTAGGATTAGGGCATTGAGCCCCACCCCTTGGTGGGGGGGGATTGAATATAAAAGGCAAGGCCAAGGACAGTTGAAGCACTCTTTTGAGAAGCAGTTTTGATGTTGGAAAGAAGGCCCCAGGAGAAGAGAAGCAAGCTGTTTGCCTGATCATCTACAGCTGACCTTGTGGAGGAAACAGGAGCTAAGCCTGGAGAAAAATGCAGCCCTGGAAGAGAGGAACCCCAGAAGCCTGAGCCCTGGCAAATGCTGGCAGCTGTCCTGCTCTAACACATGGCAATTGACTGTGGTGAGAGAAGAAACTTAAAGCTTTATGGCCTGGTATCTGTGGACTTCTACCCAAATCAATACACTTTATAAAGACCAACACATTTTTGGTATTTCACATTAGCACCCCTTTGACTAACTAATACAGAGTCCAACTCCTTCTCACTCATTATGTGTGTCCCTGCCCACAACACAACACATTATGACAAAATGAACACTCACACATTCCCTAAAAGCCTGCTCCAGGTGCACCATGTCCCAAATGCCCTCCTATCCAATACCCTAAACCAGCAACCTTTCCTTCTCATATTGCCATAAAAGCATTCCCAACTTTGTCCTTTCAGCCAAATACCACAAATACCCAGTGTTCATCTAGTCCCTCTCCCAAACCTAACCACAGTTCCCTGGACCTTCCAAACCACCCTCTCCAATCTACCCACCTATCAAACCTGTACTACCCAACCCAATAATATGGGCACTTGAAAAGATACTTCTCCAAGGAACAAATACAAATGGCTAAAAAGCACATGAAAAGATGCTCAACATCACTAGCTATTAGGGAAATGCAAGTCAAAACTACAATGAAATACCATCTTACACCTATTAGACTGGCAGCTATTAAAAAAAAAAAAAAGAGCACTATATATGTTGGAGAGGATGTGGAGGAAAGGGAAACCTCATCCACTGTTGGTGGGAATGTAAAATGGTCCAGTCATTTTGGCAGACATTTTAGCAGTTCCTCAAAAAACTAACTGTAGAACCTCCTTATGATCCAGCAATTCCACTTCTGGGTACAGATGCAGAAAGAATTGAAAGCAAAGACACGAATACATATATGCACACGAAAGTTCACAGCAGTACTATTCACTATTGCCAAAAGTTGGAATCAACCGAAATGTCCATCAACAGATGAATGGATAAACAAAATGTGGTACATAAATACAATGGAATATTACTCAGCTGTAAGAAGGAATACAGTGCTAACACATGGGATAACATGGATGAATCTTGAGGACCTTATGTTGAGTGAAGCAAGCCAGGCATTGAAGGATGAACAGTATATGACCTCACTGGCATGAATTAGGGAAATTGGGCAGACACAGAGAGCTATGTCTGGAAGATAGATTTACAGGAAATAGAAGGGGAGAAGAAGGTTGTGAGTCAACACACATATGGACATAATCTATGGTAAGGTGAAAGTGTGTAGTTGCGTATTGAAGGGATATGACAGGCGGGTAGTGATATTATTTTGGCTTGTTATATTTCTTTTTAGTTCTGCTGCTCAGCCTGCCTCGTGTCAGTTATCTTATCTTCGAGTTCACTGATTCTTCTGCAAGCTCCAATCTGCTTTTAAAACCTTCCTGAGGGAAGCATATGTGGCTCAACCAGTTGGGGGCCCAACTACAACATGGGAGGTCCTGGGTTTGGGTCACAGTACCTCCTAAAGAAGATGAGCAGATGCCCACATCTGCTACAATGAACTAGATGACTGTACCTGCTGCAATAAGCTACACACCTGTGGCAGCTTGATGTTATTTGTGAATTCCAAAAATAGATATTGGATTATGTGTGTAAACTGGTCTCTTCCTCTGTGCATATTAGATTGTGTTAAATTCAGAGATTTCATTTTTGCTTGATTAAATTAACATTAAGGTTTGATTCAACTATGTCAGTAGGACATCTATTCTTCACCCCCTTTATGGTAGGGGACTCACAGATAAAGTGACAAGACAGAGGGAGAGTTGGAGTTTTGATGCTGTAGCCCCAGGAAGTAAATACACAGAGAAGCAGATACATGAGGAAAGAGAGAATACTCCATTAGATAAGGCTGAGGTCCTGGGAAGAGAATGAGCCTGATAGTCTACAGCTGACCCGTGAAGCAAACAGAACAGCTGAACCCAGAAAGAAATGAGCCCTTAGGAGAGAGACAAGCCTTATGTTAACTTACAGCTGAGAAAGGAAGGAACTGGGACCATGGAGCCTCAGGAAGAAGAAGAAGGCTGAACCCTCACAGAAACTGGCAGCCATCTTGCTGCAACACATGGCAAAGATTTGGTGAGGGAATTGACTTATGCTCTATGACCTTGTGACTGTAAGCTTCTACCCCAAATATATACCTTTTATAAATGCTATCAGATTCCTGGTACTTTGCATCAGCACCTCTTTAGTTGACTGATACAATGCAGCAGCCTACCACAACATGCTGGATGCTGGACCCACTGCAACACACAGATGCCTAAACAAGAAGATGCCACAAGCCAGCAGATGTTACAGCTCACAGGGAGTGGGCTTGGCTCAGGCCATTGGGAAATCACCTCCAATGTGGGAAGTTCTGGGTTTGATTCTCAGTTCCTCCTAGAGAAGGCAAGCAAAGAATGAACATGCAGATGAGAGAATCATCTGGGAGAGGGATGGATAAATTAAAAATAAAGAAATAAATCTAAAAAAAAAAACCTCCTCGCTATTTTACATTTTAGAAACTGGTCTTCAACTATAGGAGTTCTGTTTGATGCCTTTCAAAAATAGCTATCTCTTTACTAAATTCTTATATTGCTCATTCATTGATTTCTTGATATCCCTTTATTCTTTCTCTGGATTTCCTTCATATCCTTGAGATTTTAAGAGTTTTTTAAAAAGTGTTTGTTTGGTAGATCGATATTCTGGTCTTTTTCATTGGTATTTTCTGTATTTTTATTAGCTTCCTTTGGATTGGCCATCATTTCCTGTTTCTGTTTGTCTTGTGTGTTTTTTTGTGCATAATGTTTATTTTAATATTTTAAAATATTACCATGAGAAATATTCCCTGAAATGTCTCTTTCTTGATTTTCTAACAAGTTGGTGATAAGGAAGAGATTTTCTTGAGCTTCAGCTCTCCTAGCCATAAGGACTATCCAAGGTGAATGCAGTATTTATGGACTTACCTGTGCTTTCTGGACTTGTGTCTTGTCCTGGGACTGTGCCTATTAATTGTTTCAGAGTTAAATAACCTTTTAAGGGAGTTGAATGTCCCGTCTATTTCCCAGAAGAATGAACTCCCTCTATGGGGTGTTTAAAGCAGGAAAACCTCTTCCTCAGACTCTCTGCCTCTATAGTTTCTAATACTCATTTCATTATGTCAAGCTGCTTTTAACTAGCTGGAAAATTTCAGGAGTGAGGGGCATGCCCTTGAGTAGATTCCCACATCAGTCTTTCCTGGACAAAATAAGACTTTGTGTCCACCCAGGGGGCACAGGTCAGGGAAGATAACAGGAAGGGCACTAGAAAATTCTTTCATGGCTTCACAAAGCTGAGCTTTCTTGACCTTCCAAGAAAATGCTACCATTCAGCTAATTGACCCCCTGAAGTTCTGGGAACACACAATGTCTTTAATTCTCCTCCACCACAGCCTTTGTCCAGAGCACCTTGGAACAATTGCCCTCATGAGAGCTGGGTCCCCAGCAATCTGAAATTGCTAATAAAAACCTTGATCAGCAATCTGCTATGATCAGCTCTGGGCTTGTGGAAGAGATTTTTTATTTCTCTTTCAGTCATCATAGAGCTTTCTAATGCCAGATCCCAATGCAACCTTGTATGAGTGTGTGGGATGGGCACCAGTTACCACTGTGTAGAGGGAGCAATTCCTGGATTTTGCCATAATTTATCAGCCTTTTCCTCATTCTCTTCTATGGATGCCATAAAGTATTCTACTGGTCTCCAGAGTTTCAAAATAGTCATCTCAGAGAGTGCCTGCCTGTATAATAGTTGTTTTGATGGAAAGACTGAATTCTAGAGTTTCTATTCATCAGTCTTCCTGGTATTCTTTACATTGGAATTTTTGAAACCTGATCACAGTAGAGATAAATGAAACCCATCAGAAGAATCAGGGAAGTTGACTTTTGATTCTCTGAATGAAGTAGTAAAAGATTCCAAAGTCTAACTATTGACAGGGGTAGGGTTTGTATGTATGTGTATGTGTTCTTAATGCCAAAAGTAAACTGTTGCACATTTTTCCATTTTTCATTTCAAAAATTTGAAAGAACAATTGTACATACTCTGTAGGATCCCCATACATCACCGCACCACCAACACTTACATTGTTGTTACACGTTTGTTATAAACAATGAAACAGATCATCTTAATATTCTATATCCCATAGCTTATATTTGCTGTATTTTCCCCAGAAACCATCCTATTATTAACACCATGTACTACTATTGTATATTTTTTATAGTTCATGAGAGAGTGTTCTCATATTTGTACTCTAAACCAGTTCATCATTCACAATGGGATGCACTGTGTTATTCAGTTTCCTGCTTTTTACAAGCCATCAAAATGCACACTCAGTGGGTCTCGGTTTCATCACAAAGCTGTGTTCTCCTCAGCTCAGTCCATTTCAGAATGTTTTCAATACTCCAAAGGGAAAAATCTCATGTCCTTTTATATCCCCCATGATTGACCCTTAGCATTAACACAGTACCTTCTTTGCCTTTGCTGTAAAAATATTTCAATATTACTGTCAGCTATAGTCTGGTTACATTAGTTGTATTTTTCCCATCTATCTCCATATTCTTAATAACTTGTAAAGAGGAACATTCTTGTATGTGTACTATCAACCACAATCATCATCCACCACCAAAACCAAAGTGTTATAGATTCCTAGATTATCCTCTATCATTCTTTCAATTGATATCAACAGCCCTAGACTACCCCTTTCAGTCATATTCATATATATAAATCATCAGTGTTAGTTATACTCACTGTAATGTATTACTATATACACTATCCATTTCCACACATTTAAAACACACCTTCTTAAATGTTCCACATACATTTAGCATCAGCTTCCCCTTCTCCACCCACATTCTATCACTTAGTAACCTATACTCTATAGTTTAACTCCATGCATTTACTCATCATAATTAGTTCATGTTAGTGAGATCATACAGTATATGTCCTTTTGTGCCCAGCTTATTTCATCCAACATAATGTCCTCAAGGTTCATCCATGTCATATGCATCCTGACTTCATTTCTTCTTACAGCTGAATAGTGTTCCAAAATATGTATGTGCTGTATTTTGTTTATCCATTCCTCAGGGGATGGACACTTGGGTTGTTTCCATCTTTTAGCAATTGTGAGTAATGCTGCTCTGAACATGGATGTGCAAATGCCTTTTTTCATCCTTATTTTCAGTTCTTCTGAATATATTCCTTGTAGCAGAATGGATGAATTATATAGCAGTTCTATACTTAGCTTCCTGAGAAGCCAAACTGTCTTTCACAGAGGCTTAAGCATTTTACATTCCCTCCACCAGTGAAGGAGGAACGTTCTTTCTTTGCATCCTCTAAGCACTTGTAGGTTTCTGTTTTTATTAAAAATGCCCTTTGTGTAAGGCATGAACTAATAGCTCATTATAATTTTAATATGCAAATCCCTAAGAACTAGTGATGTTGAGAATATTTTCATGTGATTTTTGGCCATTTGTATTTTTTCTTTGGAAAAATATCTGGTCAAGTCTTTTGCCCATTTTTGGGGTCTTGCTCATCTTTTTATTGTTGACTTATATGAACTCTCTATATTTCGTGGATAGCACACCCTTGTTGGATATGTGGTTTCTGAAATTTTTCTCCTTTTTCACCTTCTTAACAAAGAAGGCTTTCACACCTTCTTAACAAAGTCATTTGAAGCACAAATGTGTTTAACTCTGAGGAGATCACATTTACCTAGTTATTCTTTCATTACTCATTCTTGGGCGTAAGGTTTAAGAAACCACCACCTACCACAAGATCTTGAAAATGTTTTCCTTCATTTTCTTCCAGGAGTTTTGACATTCTAGCTTTTACATTTAGGTCCTTGAGCCATTTTAAATGAATTTTTGTATAAGGTGTGAGATAGGGGTCTTCTCACTTTCTTTTTAGCTATGACTATCCAGTTTCCCAGCATCATTTTTTGAATAGAATATTCTGACCCAGCTTGGTTTACAGCCTTGTCAATAATCACTTGAATGCTGAATTTGATTCCATTGCTCAACATGTCTATTTTTATGCGAGTACTATGCTGATTTAGCAACTCTTGTTAAGAAATATGCTTTAAATGCAGGAAGTGAAAATCCTCTAACTTCATTTTCTTTCTAAAAGATATTTGTAGCTATTAAGGGGCCCTTACCCTTCCAGATGAATTTGATAATTGGATTTTCCAATTCTGCAAAAGTGGCTCAAATTTTCACTTTTGGTGGAGTAAAATCTGTAAATCAGTTTAGGTAGAATTGACTCTTAATACTATTTAGTCTTCAATCTGTGAACATCAATGGCCTTCCATTTATTTAGGACTTTTTTCGGTTTCTTTTAGCAATATTTTGTAGTTTTCTGAATACAGGTCCTCTATGTTCTTGGTTAAGTTATTTCCTAAATATTTGATGCTTTTGGTGACTATTATAAATGGATTTTTTTCTGCCTTCATCCTAAAATTGCTGATTAGTAGTGCATAGAAAAGTTAAAAATTTTGTGTATTAATCTTGTATCCTGCCACTTGCTGAACTCATCTATTAGTTCTGGTAACTTTGTGTAGTTTTTTTTTTTTAAGATTTATTTATTTTCTAATTTTTATTTATTTATTCTCCCCCACCTTGCTGCTTGTGCTCACCGTCTGCTCTCTGTGTCCATTCACTGCATGTTTCCTCTGTGTCTGCTTGTGTTCCTTTCTTGCATTATCTTGCTGCGTCAGCACTCCATGGCTGTGGGCCATCAACTCTCCACGGGCATGGGTGATCATCACACCAGGAGGACCCTGGACCTGAACTCAGGGCCACCCATATGGTAGATGAGAGCCCAATCGCTTAAGCCACATCTGCTTCCCTGTGTAGATTTTTTTGAATTTTCTAAGTATAGGATCTTATCATCAGTGAGTAGGGAAAGTTTTGCTTCTTCTTTTCCCATTTGGGCACCTTTTATTTCTTTTTCTTCCCTAATTTCTCTGGCAAAACTTCTAGCACAATATTGAGGAACAGTGGAAACAGTGGGCATTCTTGCTTTGTTCCCAATATCAGTGGGAAAACTATCAGTCTTTCACTGTTGAGTAAAAAGTAAGCTCTGGATTTTTCATATATGCACTTTACCATTTTGAGAAAGATACTTTCCATTCTTTTCCCTCAGACTGTTTTTTTTTTTTTTTTTTTTTTTTTTAATGAATAAGGGATCCTGTATTTTGTCTAATGCCTTTTCTAGGTCAATCAAGATGATCATGTAATTTTTCTTCTTCAATATATTAATGTGGTATTTTACACTATTTGATTTTCTTGTGTTGAAACACCCTTGCATACCTTGGAAAAACACCAAGGTATATAGTGGTGTATAATTCTTTCAGTGTGCTTTTTGCATTCATTAAGAACATTTTGTTGAGGATGTTTTCATCTATATTCATTAGAGAAATTGGTCTTAATTTTCTTTATTTTATTTTATTTTTTTGTAGCTCTTTTTGGTTTTAGTATGAGGGTGATGGCTTAAAAACTGTTTGGTTGCATTCCCTCCTGTTTAATTTTTTGGAAGACTTTGACCACGATTGGTATTAGAGAATTTTTGAATGATTTGTAGAATTCACCTGTGAAGCCATCTGAACCTGTTCTTATTTTTGGGAGGTATTTGATGAATGCTTGAATTTCTTTACTTTTAGGTTTGATGAGGTCTTCTATTTCTTCTAGATTCAGTGTAGGGTGTTGCTTAAATGAATTTGTCCATTTCATCTGCATTGTATAGTTTGTTGGTGAACAATTGTTCATAGTATCATCTTTTGAACTCTTTTATTTCTGTGGGGTCAATGGTAATGTCCACAGTCTTATTTCTATTTTTATTTCTTTGCATCTTCTCTGTTTTTTCCTTTGTCAGTCTAGCTAAGGGTTTGCCAATTTTACTGATTTTCTTTAATAACAAACTTTTAAAAAATATTATTATTTTTTATTCTCAGTATCATTTATTTCTGCTCTCATCTTTGTTATTTCTTTCCTTCTGTCTGTATTGGGTTAGTGGGCTGTTCTTTTTCTAGTTTTGCCAGGGATAAAGTTAGTTTCTTTGATTTTCATTTTTCTTTTTAATGTAAGTTTTTGGGGCTATAAATTTCCCTCTCAGGACTACTACCTTCACTGTATCCCAAGGTTTTAATCTGTTGTGTTCTCATTTTCATCTGTCTCAAGGTATTTACCAAGTCACTTACAGTTTTTTCTTTGACACACTGATCATGTAAGTGTGTGTGTTTTTATCTCTATGTATTTGTGAATTTTCTGTTTTTCTGATTGACACTGATTTCCAGAGCATGTGCTTTTAATAATTTCAACCTTTTTTAATGTAATCAGACTTTTCTTGTGACTATGTATTGTCTATCCTGGAGAAGGATCCATGAGCCCTTGAGGAAAATTTATATCCTGCTGTATTGAGGTGTAAAAGACATAAATGTCTTTTAGGTCTAGTTCAATTATCATATTAGTCAAGCTCTCTGTTTCCTTATTTATCCTCTGTCCATATGTTCTATCCAATGCTGAGAGTGGTATGTTGATGTCTGCAACGGTTATTGTAGAGACATTTATTTCTCCCTTCTCTTTTGCGAGTGTGTGCCTCATATATTTTGGGTCACCAAGGTAAGGTGCATAAATATTTATGATTATTTATTCATGGTGAATCACACTTTTATTAATACATAGTGATCTTCTAATCTTATAATAGTTTTGTATTTAAAATCAATTTTCTCCAATATTAGACTTGCTGCAACAGACCTTTTTGGTTATTATTTGTATGGAAAATATTTTTCCACACTTTGACTTTCAGTCTATTTACATTGTTGGTCTAAGGTGAGTCCCATGCATATAACATATGGAGAGCTCATATTTTTTAAATCCATTCCTTGGTGTATGATTTTGATTGGGGACTTAAATACATTAATGTTCAATGTTATTAAAGCAATGGCATTAATTCATCTATTTTATCCTTTGGATTTCTGTTATCATATTTTACTTCTTTTTGTCTTTTTACCCTTTTAGCTATATTTCCTAAAAATTCTCATTTCTCCACTCTTCTCCAAGTCTCTCACCATTGCTTTTTCCTTTCAGGCTGCAACACTCCTTTTAGTATCGCTTGTAATCCAAACTTTTGGTAACAAACTCTCTCAGGTTTTCTTAATCTCTGAAAGCTTTAAACTCACCCTCATAGTTGAAGGTCAGTTTTGCTGAAGAAATTATTGTTAGCTGGAAGTTTTCTATTTCAGTGCCTTAAATACATGTCTCTTCTTTCTCGCCTCCATAGCTTCTGATAAAAAATCAGCACTTAGACTTATTGATTTTCCCTTGTATGTGATACATTGTTTTTCTTTTTCTGTTTTCAGAATTCTCTATCTCTGGTATTTGACAATCTACATAGTAGTTGCCTCAGAGTAGTTCTCTTAAGATTTATTCTCTTTGGGGTGTTGTCCTACTTGGATATTGGTATTTATGTCTTTCATAAGGGTTGGGATATGTTCCATTGATAATTTCTCAAATATTCTTTCTGCCACTTTCCTTCTATTTCTGGGACACCTATAACACCTATGTATTTGTGTTTCACATTTTTATTCAATTCCCTGAGACCCTGTTCCCTTTTTTCATTCTTTCCTCCCTCTGTTCTCCTGTCTTTTCAAGTTCAGATCTTCTGTTTTCTAATTCATGAGTTCTCTCCTCAGCAAAATTAAATCTGCTGTTACATGCCTTTAATGTATTTTTAATTTCATCCATTGTGTCTTTCATATCCATAAGCATTGTTTTCTTCAGACTTCTCAAATTGTTCTTTATGCTTACCCTGTGTTCTCTAATATCCTCTCTCTTTAGCCATATTTTCTTTCATTCTCTTGAGTTTTTTCAGGAGATTCCTGTGAATATCATTGATTAGATGTCTTGAATCCTGTGTTTCATCACAATTTTGGATTTGTTCCCTTGGTTGTGCTATATCTTCTAGTCTCTTAGTATGGCTTGCAATTTTTGCTGATGTCTAGGTATCTGATTATGTTGGTGAATGTATTTTATTGGTTATTTTCTCTCTGTGGCCAAGTGGTTTTGTTACATGGCTCTTCTTTGATTTTTGGTTAAACTTACATTAAAATTTAAAACTTGCCAAGCCTAATTTAATACAATTTGGCCAGGGATCCATTAATGGGCTCAAACCAGATCCAAGGTGGCTTAGGTCATGGGAGACTCCAAAAAGCTTTTTGTTTTTATTGCATTTTCTCAGCCTGCTGTGGATTAAACGTTTTTACTAATATTTCCACAGAGCTGTCTCTTTCAGCCTCCACTTACAAGGATGGCTATAGCTGAGATGTAAAGCAGATTCTGCTGGCCAAACTTACTGAAGCAAAACCACTCTATACCCTAAACCACACCCACTCTTTTACAAGGCTTCAGTTCCTTTCTCATTTAGCCACAGTGAGCCATGGCTTTTACTGGGGCTGTTCACATTAAGGATGGTGGATGGGTGCTCTTTGCAGTTGTGAGATAGGTAACTGATGATTTCTTTTTGACCTCTTCATCTCTCTGTTTCTCTCCCAGCTGAATGATCCTTAGCATTCTCCTGGTCTGCTGATCCTCAAAGTAGCTCCCTTGGATAGTTTTGCCCTTTATCCATTGTTTTTGTAGGAGAATTAAGCCCTGCTAAACAACTCTGATGCCATCTTCCTAGAAGTCTAAGCATTGTCTAAATGGTTGCATATTAACAACATGTATGATGTTGATAGTAGTTCCCATAGTAAATTTTCAATTTTCTCTCCAGTTACTTCTGATATGTGAATATTTTTGTTTGTTTGTTTGATTAACTTTTGGTAAAACATAAACACACTAACTGATTGGATTTTGGGTTTGTGCTTACTTTTCTTTGGGTACCACTCAACTTCCTTTAGTCATTTCTTTTGTACTAGATGAATTGGTTTCCTAGGTATTTAGAATCAAAACCTGAGACATTTTAGATTGCAAAACTCAAAATTGCCCACCTATTTGGACATAAAATGTGTTCTTGTTTGCAGTGAAATAACATTGGGAATCTATTTGTGGGATCTGACTCTTGAAAATGACTCTTGGAAAGAACTGGGGTAGATATGATGTATATTTTTTTGTTTTGTTTTGTTTTGTTTTGTTTTTGGCAGAACATACGGAAATGATGTATTACATAGGGCTGGGCTATATTTCCTTATATTTAGATCTACCTGATGATCTCTATACTAAAAAATTTCTTTGTTTGATGCTTGATATCTTTTGTGAAGTGTCACAATACATTACAATAACTTTTGACAAACCATTGTGGTCTTTGAGGCTAAGATGTTTCAATGGAGCTATAGGCCACAGTGGTATTGGATTCACAAAGGAAAAAGCCTATTTGCTTGCATTGAATATTTTGATAAAATAATTCCCTTTTCAAATGTTCTTTGACATCAAATATTTTGACTTATCAGGATTTACTTTTAAGAAAAAAAATATTTTCATAATTTAATTTGAGAAAGAAAAAACCTCTACTTTTACCTAAAATTATTTTGTTATGACATGGGGGGTGGGTAAGAATGAAAAGAAAGAGAGAAAGAGAAAAGAAATAGAGATATGAAAGCAAGGGAAGCAGTTAAGAAAGGAAGGGGGTAGGAAGAAAGCGAAAAAAATGAACCGATGGAGTAACTGTGGATATGGATAAGATAGTTTGCATAAGAAAATGTGAAAAAAGAATTATCATGAGTTTGGGAGACAGAAGACCAGTTTCCTACCCCCTATGATTTAGACACTTGTGGTATTATCATTACAGAATCATGTATTAAGGTTATATTCTATAATACAGTATTTTTAAGGTTTTATTTTTGCCTTTTTGTGAAGATTGTTGAAATCATGCCAATTATTGTTTCATCTATTTAAATTTGATTCTGAAAAACGTGATTATAGATTTCATTTAGACTGTTATACAACGTAATAAGTGGTTTGGGCCACGTCATTTAACACTCTCTGTTTTGGCTTTTGCATTTAAAAGCATGAATGATCCACTCAATAAGGATGTTAGTGATATTAAATGAGTGAGTTTATGGAATTACCTAATCAATAGCCAATCATGTGAAGATTTTTAAAATTATATATCTATTTTTGGAGAAGTTGTAACCTTACAAAAGAAACATGTAATATGTGCAGAATTATCACATCATCCCTCCACTAACACTTTGCATTGTTTTGAAAAATTTGATACATCTTATGAAATAAAATAATCAAAATATTACTAACTATGATTCATTGCTTACATTTGGTATATTTTGCCACATACCCTTCTGTATTAGTAAGCCAAACAGAGCATTGATGCAAAACACCATAAACCTGTTGGTTTTTATAAAGGGTATTTATATAAGGTAAATGCTTCCAGTTACCAGGCCATAAAGCATAAATTTCTTCCCTCACCAAAGTTTATTGCCACGTGTTGGGGCAAGATGGCTGCTGACGTCTGTCATATTTTTCAAACCTCTTTATTAAAATATTATTGGCATAAAGTAAACTCCATACATTCAAAGCTTATAAGTTAATAAGTTTTCACATATATATAATCCATGAAATCATAACCATAGATAAGAAAGTGAACATATCTATCATCTCCACAAGTTTCTGTATGTCCCTTAAGATATTTCTCACCTCTTATGTCCCATCCCATGCAATACTTTATCTGCTTTCCATCACTGTAGATTAGCTTCCATTTCCTAGAACTTTTTATAAGTGCAATTATATATTTATTCTTTTTAGTCTGTCTTATTTTACTCTGCATATTTATTGTGAGATAATTATTGTGAGGAGTTCCACTTCCTCTACATCATCATCAAACTGATATGTTTTCCTTAACTTTTAATTTTTAGTCATTATGATATACATGGAATGATAATTCAGTGAAATTTTAATTTGTTTTTCCCTAAGGAATAATGGTGTTGAACTTCTTTTCATGTGCTTATTTGTCAATCATTTCTTTTTAGTGAAGTGCTTATCCAAGGATTTGCTCTTTTTTTTAAGTTGTTCATTTTCTTATTATTAAGTTTTTATGGTTCTTTATATTTTTGCCACAACTTCTGTATTTTATATATGATTGGTAAATATATTCTTCCAATTTGTGATTTGTCTTTTCATTTGTTAACTGTGTCTTTCAAAAAAGCTGAAGTGTTCAAAGTCTTCATTCCATCAGGACCCATTGAGGAAATCCACATGGCCATGAATCTATTCTGGCTTTTTCATATTTGCTTGACTTCCACTTTTCTTGATGTGATGGAAACCCAGAAACAGACACTTACCACCTGAGAGAGTGAGAATGCAACCACTGGATTAGTTAATTTGAAATATATAATTGCAGATTTCCTTCAGGAAGGGTAGGCTTTGCTGGACACATACCAGAGAAGGGTGTTCAGAGATGTAAGGCTGGAGATTTTCAATCAGATGGTCTCATCAGAATATCAAGTCAGCGAATCAGATATGTTCACAATTGGAGCAAGGAGACAAACTTTGGAGAGAAAGAACAGGATTTTTCCAAAGTCATAATTCAGGTAGGGAAAGTCCAATTAAAAAGTAAGAAATGATAACTATGCAACATAATTTCAAGAAAGGGAATCTGGCATTATATCCTTTGGAACTCTCATTCCAAGGAATCATTTTAAATGTAATGCTCTTAAAAAAGATTTCACTTGGAAAGCCATTGTGACTCAACATGTGTCAATTCACAAGGGAAATAATCACTATTTAATCAACTTCTTTGTAAAAGCCTTCATAAATCAGTCATCTTTTACTCAACATAAGCCTATTTAAACTAGAGTTAAATCAGATGAATGTCATTTTAATGTTAAATTATTTGTTCAAACCCCTATCCATAGACAATACAATGTAATAACAATGGGCAGAAATGCTTTGATTGTCATATATGTGGGGACGTCTTCAGTAGATGTTCCTTTTAAGAGAACATTAGAAAACTCACACTTTAGACAATCCCTATAAAAGTCATTGGTGTGAGAAAGCTTTCAATTATTATTCTGTGCATTAATGACATGAAAGAACTCATACTGGGGAAACCATATGAATGTCATGTATGTGGGAAACTCTTCATTGAATATTATAATCTTAAAGAACATGAGAAAACTCATATTGGAGAGAAGCATGAAGAATGTCATCTTTGTGGTAAAACCTTCACCCATTGTTCTGGCCTTGTATAAGATGAGAATATTCACACTGGGAAGATTCTATTAATGTTATCTATCTGGAAAAGACTTCTTTCCTTAGACAACATCAGAAGATTCATAACTGAGGGATGTTATTATTTATATTGGTATCCTTAGATAACATAAGATAAAATGAACATGAGGGAAACCCAATGAGTGCTATATAGGCTGTAAAGTTTTCAAGCAATATTTTGATCTTAGATAGTACTATATCATTCATTATAAATGTTATGAATACAGAAGAGTTTTCTGCCATAAAATTAAGCATTGGCACAGTACAGATGATATATAATATGAGAGAACTCAAAATATAAAATATAAATGCAAAAAATACAGAACGGTCTTCATCTACCATTCGTTAAGTCATAAACCAACCAGAGGCATTATATGGGAGAAAAATTCTGAATCTGTAATCAGTGTGGGAATAACTTAACTTATAATTTATCAATTTTAGTGAATGAACTACATAGGAAAGAACCACTATGTCTGTAATCAATGTGCAATACCACTTCACAGACATCAGACTTAGTGTGCAAAAGAAAATGCAATATAGTATAACCAATAAAACAAAATATAAGTCATTAAAGTCTTTACTAGTAGGACCAAGCCCTAGGAGGAGTTCCACATAATTCATATTGGAAAAGTTATTCAGAAAAATCATCAGAAATCATTTATCCATAAAGCAACAATTGTAGGACATACAGCATTCACACTATGTTAAACACTCTCAGAGTATAAATAAAGGAAAGTCTTCAGTGAGCAGGAAATATAGATCCAACATGCATAATATGGAAACACTGAAGTCTTTACCTTAAATAGAGAACAAAGAAAGAATGTCTTCTCCCAACACAGAGTAGAAAATGAAAGCATCAATGTTGGCAAATGAAGGAAAACTATTTATTTTAGAACATATGAATGGGTATGTAAAAACTGCTATTAAATTAATAATAAGTTTTAGAATGAATTAGTAAATTTAGGAGGTGAATGTGTTCAAACTAAAAATAAAGTTCAATTTTATCTCTTTATACAAGGAATTAATAACATAATAGAAAATACATTCTTTTGGTTATAGATATCCAGTTCTCCCAACACCATTTGTTGAAGAGACTGTTTTTTCCCATTAGCGTGGGCTTGGTTGGTTTGTCAAAAACCAGTTGACTGTATAGGTGAAGGTTTATTTCTGGATTCTCAATTCTATTCCACTGATTTATATGTCTATCTTTATGCCAGTATCATGCTGTTTTGACCACTGTAGCTTTGTAATATGTTTCAAGGTCAAACAGTGAAATTCCTCCCACATTGCTCTTCTTTTTTAGAATACTTTTGGCTATTCGGGTGCACTTACCCTTCCAGATGAATTTGGTAATTGCAGATGAATGGATAAACAAACTGTGGTCTATTCACACGATGGAATATTATGCAGCTGTAAGAAGAAATGAAGTCATAAAGCATATGGCAACATGGATGAACCAGGAGGACATTATGTTGAGTGAAGCAAGCCAGACACAAAAGGACAAATACTGTATGAATGCATTACTATGAACCAAATATATTGTGTAATATATTGTTTGATTTAAAAAAAATTACATGTATCCATTACATTTAATTGAGAAATGTATATATTTATTCATCTGTGTTTAAAAAAAATATATGCTTTATAAAAAAAAAAAATTCCCAACACAAATACATGGCCTATATCCTGCTTAATAAATCTTCTGAACCATTAAAAAAAAAAAAATAGAAAGAAAGTACAAGAAGCACTTAAAATCCATTAAAATATAAAATAAAGGAATATTTCTTTCTTACTAAAGAATGGATTTAAATGAAGTTGTGAAAAAAATCTATACTGACAATTATATTGCTTTGAGAATTCATGAAATATCTAGAAATATGCATGATGTATCACACTTAATGATTCAAAGATTCAGTACTTTCAAGGTATCAGGTTAATTCATAAATGATCTGTAGATTAAATGCAATTCCAACCTGCATCCATTTCATCAATAACTGTAGAGAGTCTGAAGTGTTATCCCACTTGCAAAGTCATGTACTTTTGTTAATTATAGGAAACAGAAGATATCTACATGAGCAAAGATGTTCTTTATTGACACTCATTCAAGATTAACTGCTAGACTAAAATATTTGCATCTCTTTCCTACAGGAGATTCCATCACACTTGATGGAAAAGTTCTTTTTGTCCTGGTTATCAAATTATAAGAAAAAAAAATTCATATTTGTATGAAATAATTTTCCCTGAATAAAATGAAAAAAAAATGTTATGACATGAAAAAAAGCTAAAGATTTAGTGATAATTAAGTTCAATTTATTATTTTTTATGTATCATTCCTTTGATGTTATATCTAAGATATGTTCAACTAACCTAAGGACACAAGAATTTTTATCATATTTTCTTCCAAAAGTTTTATGATTTTAAGTTTTAATTTTAAGTCTATGATCCATTTTAATTTTCCATATGGTTTGAATTCCAGATTGAAATTAATGTTATTGTTGCTAGATATCCACCTTTTTCATTGCTACTTGCTGGAGAAAAATACCATTTATCTATTGAATGACTTGAGCAGAACTCTGAAATCAAAAACAATTGATAAAATCAATGAAAATAAGAGCTGTTTCCTTGCGAAGATGATAAGAAATGTACATCTCTAGCATGTTGAGAAAACATTCATTACTGATATAAAAATTGAGAAAGCAGACATCATTACAGATTCCAGACATTAGAAGAAGTGTAAGGACACAGTATGAACAACTTTAATTTAAAAATTAATAATTTATAAGAGGTGGACAACAATCCTTGAAAAGGATTTTCAAGAAGAAATATATAAACTGAATAGCCCTATGTCTGTTAAAGTATTTGATTTGTAGTTAAAAACCCTCCCATAAAAAAGTTAGATATGGATGACATCAATGGTTAATTGTACCAAAATTTTTGTTAAAACTAATATGAATTATATAAACATTCTTGTAAAAAATTGAAGAGGAGAAAATACTTTCCAATTCATTCTATGAAACCAGAATTATCCTAATGCCAAAACCAGACAGTCATTAAAATTAAAATAAATCTACATACCATATAATTTATGAATATAGATATAGAAATTCTCAACAATATTTATGAAATTGCTTCTAATAGTATATAAAAATAGCAATACTTCATGCCAAATTGGGGTTACTCTCCTAAATGCTTTATTAGTTTGACACCCAAAAAGCAAATCAATATAATTCACTTCATGAACAAACAAACAAAATTGATCACTTAAAGAGACACAGAGAAGGAATTTGATAAAGTTCAAAAACTATTTCTGAGAAAAATTCTGAGAAAACTAGGAATAGTTTGGAAATTGCTCAAATTGATGAAGGAAGGACATCTAGCAATAACCTGCTGCTGATAACACACTTTTGTTGAAAAACTGAATGCTTTCCTACTAAGATCAGGAAAAAGACAAGGAAGCACATACTCTGCACTTCTATTCAACATTATACTGGGAATTCTAGCCTGAGCAATAAGTCAAGGAGAAAAAAATAAAAGTCATCCATAATGGAAAATAAAACTGTCTTTTTTTTTCTACAGCCAACATTATCGTCAATGTAGAAAGTCCAATGATATGTACAAAAATATTATTAGCACTAGTAAATGAGTTTAGCAAGTGGTCAGGATACAAAATCAATAGAAAAGTTCCAGTACTTCTCTATACTCACAAGAAAAATTAAAATTTTATAAATTGCCATTTTGAAAAACTAAAAAAAAAAAAAAAAAAACCTTGAAATATGTAGGGAGTAGGAGGTTGTCCTGAGTACTGTTGTGGCAATGGATGTAGGCCATTTTA
>JAKSZT010054107.1:1081501-1262771 GCA_026826555.1 Tolypeutes matacus | reverse complement strand
GAAAGCACATTCTCTTCATATTCAAACACTAGTAACAAGGTTTTTGTACTTGATTTTGATGACATTTTCTTTTTGGTCATGAAAAAGTGGCCCTTGATAGGGAACTGAGCTGAATAATATTTTAGAGGTGGTTCCCAAGCTAATACCTGTAAACAATCCCTTTTACCCAGTTTAAGTATGCTCTTTTAAAACCACACAATTCAAATACTTCAGATATTTAAGTTATCCTGCACAGGCCCATATGTTGCAAACCAAATGCATCACAGAATTTTTTTCTATATTCCAAAATGAAACAAACTCTTATAAACACCCAAACCCATTATACATGATTTCTCAGATAATATCCCCAGAATTAAAACCGTCATTTTTTTTTTTTTTTTTTTTTGATTTTCAATATATTTATTCATCAGGAATTTTAAAAGACACTCTGCAATATCCAAACCTGCTACAGACCTCCTAATTTTTTTTTTGATGAAATTAATAGAAATTTTTCAGTGGAGAACTGAAACTCATTTTTCAAACTGATATTTTCATATTGCCTCAAGATTGTGCTCTTGTTATATCTTTCCTATGTTTAAAAAAATAATAAAAAATTTTATTTGCTATGTAGTTCTTTCAGCTATTTTTTCTAAATGATTTAGAGAAATTTATTTTTAACATAATTAGTCCTCTCTGAATACCATTCCCTAGAGAAACTTTTTTCCTTTCTTCTTTCGAATGGCAATTTCAGTAGAGTCTCTGGTGTATTTATTGACAAAGATAAAACTGTCCCTTTGTTAGCATCATGGGATATGTTAAATTTTTGTAAAGGTCAGTTTTTCTAGGTTTTGATCTTTGGATGTCTGATATAACACTCCTTGTTAAAGATTTTAAAAAGTTAAGAAAATGTAACCAAACTGGAAAGGATGATAGATACATTAGATTCTTATTTGCTGACTGCTGATATATGTAGTGAGTGGGAACTGAAGTG
Organism: Tolypeutes matacus; assembly: GCA_026826555.1. Taxonomy (NCBI): domain Eukaryota; kingdom Metazoa; phylum Chordata; class Mammalia; order Cingulata; family Chlamyphoridae; genus Tolypeutes; species Tolypeutes matacus. The sequence continues at coordinate 1,261,801 of JAKSZT010054107.1, read as the reverse complement.
AAAGTGGGAAATCATTTGAAAAATAAATAATTGTCACAATTAGACTTTTACTTGAATCCATCTGAAGAAAGCATTGGTATTTACCATCCTTTAATAATAGATTCTACCAACTACCACAGCAGAAAAATCAATTCCAACATGCCCTGTGTAAGATAAGTCAATTTTTAATTTTAACATTTCTTTTTCTCAATCTCAAGTTAGAGCAAAATTTTGTAAGTCCATATCAAGAAATTATATTTGCTCTTTAATTGTCCTATTTATCTAATCCTTTTGATGGTAAAAGACTATTCTTATTTAGTTTTTGATAAAAAATGTAATAGAATGTGTATTTTAATATATAAATACCTCTCTAGAACATTTTCTTCATCCATTTTTAAAATTGTGGAGGGAATTTAGACAGCAGCTATTTTTTGGATTTTGAGGAAATCTAGTTCTAATCCTCTTTTGGGAATTTGTGGTTAGCAGAAAATTTTTTCTAAAAGGACCCTATCAAATCAAGAATAGAGTAAATTTAGGAGTCCTAAAGATGATGAAGGCAGATGTCCATGTTTAAACCCAATGCCTGTGATTATTAATAAAATCATGTGTTTTCTTAGCGACAGCATTCCAGGCTTCATTTGTGTAAAATACTAAAAAATTGTAGTAGCTTATCTTTGTTTATACAAATCTATTTATACCCAGTTCAAGCATAAAGACGATTTGTGTGTTTAGTAAAACTAGGAAAATATGATTACTAGAAAACAAAGATGAATAATAAAGAGGTAATGCCTTTTCTATTATATTTAGTCAAACACTTTATAGAAATTCCATAGATAATGCATTAAAGAAGGCAGGTGCATATTTTATTACAATATAAGAAAAATCATTAATGGAAAAACCTCAAGGAATAATAAAAAGAGCAATGTTGTTGTGTTGTAATGCAAGAATTGAAATGTTATCCATGGAATATATATAAATTAAAACTGATTGGAAATAATCTAATATATTCAATTTCAGGACTCTTGTAGCTTTTAAAAGCTTATGGGCCAAAAGAAAAACTATTAGTATCAATTTATTGAAAAAATTTAAAAAAGATTTATTTTAGTAATTTCAAATGAATAGAAAAGGAAAAATCAATTAAGTGGCTCTATTTTTTTTCTATTATAGTTTATATGCAAAGAAAAAGGGGGAAAGAAAATAAAATAAATTCTTTTGAATATTGCCTGCAAATTCTGAAAACTGGATAAGACAAAGAAGGCTTCCTGATGTTCAAAGGAAATGAGCAAGGAAAAAAAATTAGAATTACTATGGTATGATGTTACAGGACTAGGTGCTGCTTAAAATGATTACGTTCAAACTAAAAGTTATAGTTCTAAATGTAATTTGCAAAATTATACAGAAAATAATATGAGACCAATATAAATGGAATGAGGGAAAAAGGAATATAAACTATAGATATCAATTTTAGTTTATCTGTTTGTATGTTTCATTTCCTAAGTCGTGTAGATTTGAACCATAGTTAACAATATACTGGGATGTTTTCTAAGTAATGAATCTAAAGGCCACTGATAAAGCAAACATTGAATGGAAAACAGGAGTTAGAATGAATAAACAAACAGATATAGTTAGAAAAATTGAAGCAACATGATAGCAAAACAGGAAATATTAAATGGATCTAGGTGATGAAAGCATAGAATCAACAAATTACTTGAGGAAGTATTAAATGCAGAAACCAGAAAACATGAAATATTTAAATACTCTATTGCATACTTGTTTGCAAAATTGGCCATAGATCAATTGCTGAGCTAAATTTCAAATGACTGATACATTCTCTGTTATTTGGTAAGCAGAATTATTCAGATTTGACAAGGGAAGAATCAGTCAACATTCTTATAAAGAAAACCGATGTATTGGAGGATGCTCATTTTGATGAACACAGAGTTGATACGTGAAGACATTTACAGGCAGTTAAGTTTTAAAACATGGAGCTTACTATGGTTCAGAACGAAAATAAATGGTTTCTAGTTGGATTATTAATTTTTATTTTCTTTACATTTGATAGGACAAAAGGGAAATGAAGAACCAATCAATGCAGATAGAATTTATTCTGCTTGGACTGACAGAAGACCCTTGGCTGCAAATTGTGATTTTCCTCTTTTTCTTTCTCAACTACATGTTAAGCCTGATGGCGAACTTCATCATCATCCTTCTCACTCTGCTGGATCCCTGCCTCAAGACTCCAATGTATTTCTTCCTCCGAAATTTCTCCTTCTTGGAAATTTCTTTCACAACGGTCTGCATTCCACGATACTTGATAACCAGTTTTACTGGAGATAAAACTATTTCCTATAATGCCTGTGCTACTCAATTGTTCTTTTATATTTTATTAGGAGGTACAGAATTTTGCCTTCTGGCTGCCATGTCCTACGACCGCTATGTTGCCATCTGCAAACCGCTGCATTACCGATCATTATGAACAGCAAAGTGTGCTAACAACTGGTCCTGAGATCCTGGGTAACTGGATTCCCCCTTTCGTTTTGGGGCTGAAACTGGATTTCTGTGCCTCCAAAACAATTGATCACTTCCTATGTGACTTTTCTCCTATGCTGCAGATCTCTTGCTCAGATACTCTCCTCATCGAGTTGATGTGTTTTGTCTCAGCCGCGGTAACACTTGTGCTCACGTTGCCGTTAGTGGTCCTTTCCTACGGGTACGTCCTCAACACCATTCTAAAATTCCCTTCTGCTCAACAACGAGCAAAGACCTTCTCCACCTGTTCCTCACACATGGTTGTCGTCTCTATTACATATGGGAGTTGTATCTTCATGTACATGAAGCCCTCCGCAAAAGAAAGGGTGACTTTAACTAAAAATGTTGCTGTGCTCAACACCTCTGTAGCTCCTTTACTCAACCCCTTCATTTACACCCTAAGAAACCAGCAGGTAAAAGAAGCACTCAAGGACATGCTTCAAAGGTTTTATTTTCCAAAAATAAGGGGGTAAAATCTTTACTAGTAGGATAAAGCCCCAGGAGGAGTTCCACATAACGCATGTTGGAAAAGTTATTCAATGAAAATCATCAGAAATAATTTATCCATAAAGCAACACTTGTAGGCTATGTAAGAATTCACTCTATGTAACATATGCTCAGGTTATAAATAAGGTTTTCAGTGAGCAGGCAATACAGAACAATCAAGCATAATTAGTGAAAAGACTGAATCCTTTACCCTAAATAGAGAACAAGGAAACCATGTACCCTCTCTTTAATGAGTAGGAAAAGAATGCCTACATGTTGGTAAAGAAAAAGTAAAGTGTATTTATTTTAGGTTATTTGAATGGTTATGTAAAAGCCACTACTAAATTAATAAATTTTTAGAATGAGTTAATAAATTTTAGGTGATTTTATTTATTATAAAATTAATAAATTTTATTTTTGAATAAAAATAATATTCAATTTTATCTCTACATACTAACAATTAATATAAAATGAAATAGATGGATTTAAAATCCATCAAAATATAAGGTATATTAATTTTTTCTGACAAAGAATGGTTTTAAATGAAAATGTTTAAAACTCTATCCTTATAATTACAATATTACTTAGCGTATTCATGGAATATCTAGATATATGCAAGATGTACCACACTCATGGATTCAAAGATTCAATACTTTTAAGGCATTAGTTCTCTCACCGATGATCTGCAGATTAAATGCAATGCCAATCTCTGCCCATTTTGTCAATAACTGTAGAGAGTCTGAAGGCTTGTCTTACTTTTGTTAATCACAGGAAACATAAGTAACCTACATAAGCAAAAGTGTTTTTATTGATATTCATTCAAGATTAACTGCCAGACTAACCTTTCAGCATCTCTCTCCTAAAGGAGATATAATCACAACTGATGGAAAAATTCTTGGTTTTTTGGTTATCAAATTACAAGGAAAAAATGCCACACTTGTATGAAATCATTTTCCCTGATATAAATGAAAAAAAAAATGGTATGATATGAAAAAAGCTAAAGATTTCAGTGATAATGAACTGCAATTTATTATTTTTTTATGTATCATTCCTTCTATGTTATACATAAGATATGTTCACCTAACTAAAGTTAATGAGAATTTTATCGTATTTTTTTTCTATAAGTTTTATGGTTTTAAGGTTTACAATTTAAGTCTATGATCCATTTTGATTTGATTTTCCATATGGTGTGAAATCGAGATTGAAATTAATTGTAGTGTATGTTGATATCCAAATTTTTCAGTGCTATTTGCTGGGAAAAAACAAACAAACAAACCTGTCCTTTATCCATTGAATGACTTCAGCAGAAATTTGAAATGAAAAACAATTGAGAAAATCAATGAAGACAAGAGCTATTTCCTTACAAAAATCCATAAGCAGTATAAATCTATAGCTTGGATTATAAAGGAAAATTGAGAAGGCAGATATTACTGATTTCAAAATTGAGAAAGTAGATTTCACTACAGATTCCAGTTCTTACAGGAAGAGTAAGGATACACTATGAACGATATTTTTTTAAATTTACTTTTTATTTTTCTTCTTTCTATATTACATTAATCTTTATTATTTTTATTAAAGAAGATTTAATAAGATTACATCAAAAATATAAAGAATTCCCATATACTTTGCCTCCTCCCCCTCCCCCACGTTTTTACATTAACAGCATTTTTCATTAGTGTGGTACATTTGTTACAATTGATGAACACATATTGAAGTATTGCAACTAACCATGGTCTATAGTTCACATTATAGTTTACACTTTGCACCATGCAATTTTATAAATTTTAACAAAATGTATAGTGGCCTGGATCTGTCATTGCAATGTCATGCAGAACAATTCCAGTGTCCCAAGAATGCCCCATATTTCACCTATTCTTCCCTCTCCCTCATTTCAGAACAATTAGTGACCACTGTCTTTATATCAATAATACAAACTCTACCATTACTAAAATAATAAGTCTAGGTTAGTCCATAGTTGCATTTCCTCCTTAAGACTGTTCATTCCTCAGTCTTGAGGATTTTGGGATGGTGATGCCCATTCTGTTTCCAATTGAGAGGGGGTTTAGATCCCATGGACCAGATGGGTTGCAGTTGTAGATACTGTTTTTTGAGACGGGCATTGTCCATCATCATTCTCTTGTTACTTGTCCTAACTGAGGCCAATTAATTGGAGGGATGGTTTTAGCTGCAAATTTGCTGAGATTCAGGGTTCAAATAGCATATGAACAACCAGATTTAAGTCTTTGGGACATATATTTAATGGGCATATTACCAGTTATAGGTTCAAATAAAAGGGGCATAAGAACCATGTGTAGGAAAATTATAAATGGCCCAACTCTGATACATGAGGAGAATAGGTTTTCTTTTTTTAATTTTAAACAATTTATTGTAGTATATCATTCATACATGAACATAATACATACATACATAAACTATAATTGTTCAGTAAACATCGTGAACTTACAAAACAAACATGCATAACATCATACAGGGCTCCCACACATCACTCCCCCACAAACACCCTGCATTATTGTGAAACATTTGTTAACAAATCATGAAAGAGCATTGTCAAAGTATTACTACTAACTGTAGCCTGTATCTTCCTCCCCTATGCATTTTTTTAAGGATTTATTTATTTATTTTTCTTCATTTTTATCCCCCACCCCCCATTTTTGCTGTTTTTGTGTCCATTCACTGGGCAAGTCTGTGTTTGTTTCCTGCCCTCTGATCTCATCCTTCTCCTCCTGTATTCACTGGGATTCAATCCTCAGAACCTCCGATGTAGGAGAGAGGGATCCTACCACCTGCGCCACCTAAGTTCCTGGTTTTTTGGCACGTCTCATATTGGCTCTCCCTTGTATCATGCTCCCGTTATGTCATCATCTTGCTGTGTGGGTTGCAGGTCCTGGCAGCTTACCAGCTCATGGGGCCTGGCCGCATATGGGCCCTGGTGGTGAACCCACTTGCAGGACCTGGCAGTGCACCACACATGGGGTCTGATGACTCAGCTGCTCACAGGGCCTGGTGTGCACCTGTGCACAGAGCCTGGTGGCCCACACGCCTTCTATATATATATATATTTTTTAATTTTTACTGGGAGGTCGCGGGGATAGAACCTGGGTACCTCCACATGGGAGACAGACGCACAACCACCAGACCCACATCCGTCTACCTGTTATATCTCTTAAGGTTGGCCAAAAATACTTAAAGTTATAGTCTTTTCCCATACAGGATGGTCATATAATAAATCAGGCTTAGTTTATCACCAGCATTCCAAAAACCAGAAGTAGGGAGAAAAACTAAGTCTGGGGACACGTGCATGGTTTCTAATATAGTGAATGTTTAGCCTACTCTGATTATCACAAAATCAGGACAGCAAGAATATTCACATAGGTTTTCATATTTTCCAAGATAAGGCCCACTGACAAGTTGACAAATTCCTCTTGTTTTCTGCCCTGCCTAAGTGTCAGATGCCTCTAGAGCCACAGGATCACCCCTGTGTGAGACACTGTTTACTGCAGCATTAAGTGAGGACCTCCTAAGACTGACTTAGGAGTGTAACTGTAACCTCTGAAATGACATCCTCACTCACTTTGAAATCTTAGTTATAAAATATCATTTATATTTAATAGTTCTCCCTATTTGTCCAGGTTTTCTTGCAAATGCATTGCTAGTTGTAACTTGGTAATAATCTCTAAGTGCTAGGAAGGCTTAACCTTGGGAGTCATGTCTCACATCAGGGGAAAAGTAACAATTTTATATGCTGAGTTTAGCTTAGAGAGAGTCCATATATAAGCAGCAGGGATGATTTTAGGAGTTACTCTTAGGCAATACATAATATATGGCTAAGTTTCAATTTCACAAGGAAAAGTTTCATAAGTACAAGCATCAATAGGTCCTGGCATATTGGTCTGTCCTCCTTCGCTAGGAACTGCCAATAAACTCTAAGGATTCCTGCCACTGTATTATAGAATGTTGCAGGACTTCCCAGCATGAGGATTCAATATCTTTTGGTTATTTTGAGGGTCTCTTCCCACCGAAACAGCACCCTATGTCCACTTGAACACATTAATATTCTAAGAAGCATGCCTCCAGTGCACATCTCCCCATACATCCCTCCCCACCAAGACCTTGCACAAGTCCTCCCTTACCACAGAAGCATGCTTCTGCAATCCAAAACCTCCCCAAAAGCAAAGCCAAAAATAAAAAAGTAAGAAAAAATACAAAATATGAATAATAAAGTATAAAATAATACAAATATAAAACAAGTGAAAAAAAACTTGCATTTGGTCTTTCATTCCTGTAAGATCTGTTATATTTTATGTACAGTTACAAATTCTTATGTATGCCCTCCCCCAGAGTCTTATTTTTTTCTCTTTATTTTCAAAGAAGCATTAGGTAACAGAAATGTCACATAGAAAATATAGTGGATTCTCATATACACTACCACCTCCCACTCTCACATTTTCCCCTATTAACATCTTACATACGTAGGTAACTTTTGCTACAATTGATGAACAAATATTGAAACATCGCCACTAACCATAGTCAATGGTTTACATTTTGTACTGTATAATTTTATATGTTCTAATAAAATACATAATGATCTGTATCCATCATTGCAAGATAATGCAAAGCAATTCAATTCTTTAAAAATGATCCTGTGCTCCATCCATTCTTTCTATCTCTCCTCTTGGAAACCATGGTAACCAGTAGGTTGCAATTTTTGAAGAACTGGTTTCATAGTTACATGCATTAATATTGAGGGCTTAACATATTGGTCCATCTTCTTTGATCAGGCACTGTGAGGTTCTCAAGGGACTGTTGCCACTGCATTTGAGAACCTAGCAGGGCTCCCCGGGATGGGAGTTTAATATTTTCTTGTTCTTTGTTTGGGTCACCATCCAATGAGAGAAAACCCTATAACAAGATGAACATTTTCATATTCCATGGAAACATGCCCTGTGTGTGCCCTTGCCCACATATACCCCCAACCCCAATGCTCTGCACCAATAACCTTCCCCTGTGGTATTTTCTAAAGGAACATCCCCATAATTGTGGTTTTAACACAGAGCTGCCAAGTCTCCAGAGTTCACCTGTTCCTTCCTCAAGCCCTGCCACCAGTTCCATGGATAATTCAACCCAACACCCCCCCATCCTACTCACCATCACATTATAGCACTGTTGACCCCACTTGCATCCCTGCACCACTATCAACCTCATCCACTTCCAAACCACTCCTTTCCACCTTATTATTGGTTTTTCCCATTGAGCATTGGCTCACCCCACTCTACTCTCTTTCTGTCTCCTGATAACCTATCTTCCATACTTTATCTCCATAAGTCTAGTCAATTTGCTTAGTTTATATCAGTGAGGTCATGTAATCTTTGTCCTTTAGTGACGGGCATACATCACTCAGCATTAGGTCTTCAAGTTTTATCCACGTTATCACATTTATCAATACATCATTCCTTCCGACAACTGAGTAATATTCCATTACATGGATATAACAACAAGCACCATCTGCTGGACAGTCTGTAAACTGCATGAAGAAAAACAACTTTTAGTGTCTCTTTACACGAAATCCTGGGGGAAAATCTGTGCCCTACTAATGAGTTCCTGACCCAATTTTGATAACTTAAGCTGGGCAAGTTTAAAGACTTAGAATAAGTTGAACCAAATATGAAAAAAGTAAAAAGCTGTGGAGGAAAAAAAAGGAAGAGGCAAGAAAGAAAAATTGGCCATCAGAGTAAATTTGGCACCATATTCAGATGTCTAGACATCAGCAAAAAAAATTACAATCCATACTAGGAAACAGGAAAAGATAGCCCAGCCAAAAAAATCAGACTTAATTTCCTGAAGAGATACAGGATTTAAGAAAACTAATCAATTACAAACTCAAAACTCTCCTAATTAAATATGACTAAAGAGATAAAAGTTATTAAGAAGACAATGAGAGACCATAAAGAACAATTTGAAAGCCTGCAAGGTAAAATACAGAGTTTATGGGAAAGGAAGACATGATGGATAAGATTAAAAATACATACAGGAACACAACAGCAGATTTGAATTGCTTGAAGACAGAATTAGTGATTTTGAAGACAGAACATTCGACCAGAAAAGATAAGACAGGAGAACAGAAAGAGTAGAGAATTAAAAAAAAATGGGACAGAGTCTCAGGGAATTGAGTGACACCATGAAGTGCACAAACATAAGCATTATCATTGTCCCAGAAGGAAAAGACATTGGAAAAAGTTAGAAAGATTATTTGAGGAAATAATGACTGAAAATTTTCCAACCCTTATGAAAACCATAAATATCAATATCCAAGAAGGACAATGCACCTCAAATAGAATAACTTTGAATAAACCTACAAATCTGAATGACAAATATCAGAGATAAAGAGAAGATTCTGAAATCAGCAAGAGAAAAGCAATGCATCACATAAAAGGGAAACCCAATAAGATTGTGTCAACATCTCATCAGAGATCATGATTATGAGTAAAAAGTGGGATGATGTACTTGAGATACTAAAAGAGAAAATCTGCCAGTCAAGAATTCTGTATTTGGCAAAACTGTCCTTCAAAAATGAGGGTGAGTTCAAATTCTTCAGAGACAAACAAAAACTGAGAGAATGTATTACCAAAATACCAGACTTACAAGACATTCTAAAGGGAGTGCTGCTGACTGAAAGGAAAAAACAAAGGTAAGAGTTTGGAGAAAAGTATAGAAATGAAGATTATTAAGAAGGGTAAATTAAAGGGTATAAAGACGGACAATAGTAAAACTTGACAAGAGATAGCCAAAGGACAAAATGGATGAAGGAAGTGATGCCTTTGCAGTAATAACATTGAATGTTAAAGGCCTGAACTTCCCAATCAAAAGACATAGACTGATAGAATGGATAAAACAATACAAGCCATCTATATGCTGTCTACAAGAGACTTGCATCAGATGTAAGTATACAATTAAGTTAGAAGTGTAAGATTGGAAAAAGATATTCCATGCAAATAGTATTCAAAAAAGAGCTAGAGTAGCAGTGGTACTAATAGCAGACAAAACAGATTATAAAAGCAAAACTGTTATAAGAGATGAAGAAGGTCATTATATTTTAATAAAAGGTGCAATTTACCAAGAAGAAATAACTGTACTAAATGTTTATACACTTAACCTCAGTGCCCCAAGATACATGTGGAACACACTGGCAAAAGTGAAGGAAGAAATAGACATCTACAATAATAGTTGGATACTTCAAAACACTACTCTCAGTTTTAGATAGAACATCTAGACAGAGGATAAATTGAGAAGCAGGGACTTTGAATAATATGAAAAATGAGCTAGACCACTGCACCCCAAAACAGCAGAATATACATTCTTTTCAAGTGCTCATGGATCCTTATACAGGACGAGCATATATTGGTCACAAGAAAAGACAAAATTTAAAAGACTGAAATTGTACAAAACACTTGCTCTGATCATGACAGAGTGATGCTGGAAAGCAATAATGGATGGAAAAAGGGAAAAAATCATAAATATACAGAGATTAAACAATACAGTCAAATAATCAGTGCATCACAGAAGAAATTGTAAGAGAATTCAGCAAATATCTTGAGAAAAATGGACTCATCCAAGTCACCTGGTGAGGAGACAACGATGGGCAATGGCCATCCCAGGGAATGGAGAGGGCCTGCACCTGCAGGCAGGATCATCCCACCCACCATATCCATGGGATATAAGCCCTCTCTCACTTGGAGTTGGAGTGGAAATCACCATCCCAGTCCCCTCAGGATTGGGGGAAGAACTATGGACTAGAGTGGACTTGATGGTATTCTCTTGTTCACATATGGTGATTCTAACAATGGAAGAAATTATAACAATGAGTTGGAGCCAGTGGCCACTTGACACTTTTGGGGTAGGGAGGGGATGAGCAGTTGAAATACAGGGGCTTCTTTGGGAGTTAGAGGTTGTCCTGAGTACCGTTGTGGCAATGGATGTAGGCCATTTTAAATCAGCACACACCACTCAGAACTGAGTGCGAGAGAATGTGGTCTATGGTGTGAACTGTGGTCTATGGTTGGTGGCAAGGCTCCAGGATGTGTAAGTTCATTGAGGGTGGTGGGCCACACTTGTGGGAGATGTTTGTGTGGGATGTGGTGGGAGATGTGGGAGGTAGGCAACATGGGAATCCCAGTGGGTTCCGTGTAATATTTTGGGTAATCTAAGCACCTCTTAAAATATATGTATATATATATATATATATATAAATAAAAATTATTTTTTTTAAAAAAAAAAAAAAAAAAAAAAAAAGGAATATGGGAACACAACATATAAAAACCCATGGTACACCACAAAATCAGTGCTAGATGATATTTATAGACCTTGATGTCAACACTGAAAAAGGAGAAAAGCTGAAATTGAAGATCTAACTGCACACTTGGAGGTACTAGATAAAGAACAAGAAACTAGTCCCAAACCAAGCCAAAGCCAAGAAATAGTAAAGAGTGGAGTAGAAATAAATGAAATTAAGTACAGAAGTCAATAGAGAGAATCAACAAAACCAAAAGTTGGTTCTTTGAGATCAACAAATTTGACACAGCCTTAGCTAAAATGACAAAGCAAAAACGAAAGAAGACACAAATAAATAAAATCAGAAATGAAAGGGGAGACAGTACCACTGACCCTGCAGAAATAACGGAGATAAAAAAGAACATACTATGAAGAACTGTACAAATAACTAGACAATGCAAAGGAGATGGACAAATTCCTAGAAACACACAACCTACACTGATTCTTGAAAAATGGAAAAACTCAACAAAACAATGGCAAGTGAAGAGATTGAAATAGTCATATAAAGCCTCCCAAAGATGAAAATTCTGGGACCAGATGGTTTAACAGGTGAATTTTACCTATCATTCAAAGATGATCTAATACCAATCTTACTCAAGCACTTACAAAAAATTCATACTATGAAGGCAACATCACCCAAAGAGCAAAACTAGATAAAGATACAACAAAAAGAGAAAAATATAGACAAATATCTCCTATGAATATAGACACAAAAAACCTCAACAAAATAATTGCAAACAGAATCCAAATGCACATTAAAAGAATTATACACCACGATCTAGTGGGTTTTATCCCAGGTATGCAAGGGTGGTTCAATACAAGAAAATCAATTAGTGTAATAAACCACATTGATACATTGAAGAAGTAAAATCACGTGATCCTCTCGATGGATGCACAAAGGGCATTTGACAAAATATAGCACTGTTTCTTGATAAAAACCATACAAAGGATAGGAATAGAAGGAAGCTTTCTCAATATGGTAAAGTTTGCATAAGGAAAACCTGTAGCTAGTATTGTACTCAACGGTGAAAGAATGAAAGCTTTCCCACTGGGATAGGAAAAAACAAGAATGCCCTATGTCACAACTGTTATTAATTATAGTGCTAGAAGTTCTAACTAGAAAAATTAAGCTAGATAAAGAAAAAAAAGGCACTCATATAAAAAAGGAATTAGTAAAACATTCACTATTCACTGATGATAAGATTTTATATCCTATATCTAGAAAATCCTAAAAAAAAATCACAACAAAATTATTAGAACTAATAGACAAGTTCAGGAAAGAGGTGGGATACTAGATTAATATGTAAAAATCAAGAGTGTTTCTATATACTACCGATGTGAAATCTGAAGTGGAAATTAGAAAAAAAAATTCCATTTATAATAGTGAATAAAAGAATCACAAATTTAAGAGTAAAGTTAGCCAAAGACATCAAGGACCTGTATTCAGAAAATTACAGAACATTGCTAAAAAAATGAAGAAGAAAAATAAATGGAAGGACATTTTGCTCATGGATTGGAGGACTAAATATCGTTCAAATGTCAATTCTTCCCAAACTGATTCACAGATTCAACACAATCCCCATAAAAATCCCAACAGCCTTTTATGAGAAATGGAAATGGCACTTATAAGATTTATTTGGAAGGATAAGGGGCCCTGAATAATCAAAAATGTCTTAAAAAAATAATGTGTTTGGAGGACTCTTACCTCCTGGTTTTAAAGCAATTATTTAGCTACAGTGCTAAAAATAGCATGGTACTGGATAAAGACATACAGATTGACCAATGAAACCAATCAAGACCTCAGAAATAGACCCTTGGATCTACAGTCAATTGATGGTGCTGGGAGAACAGGATAGCCATATCCAAAAGAAAGAGAAAGGACCATTATCAAAAATTAACTCAAATGGATCAAGGACCTAAATATAAAAGCTACTGTCATGGAACTCTTTGAAGAAAGTGTAGGAAAACATCTTCAAAGTCTTGTGGTAGACAGTAGTTTTGTAAACCTTACACCCAAAGCACAATCACACATACAAAAAAAATAGATAAATGGGACCTCCTCAAAGTTAAACACTTTTGCACCTCAATAGACTTTGTCAAAAGGGTAAAAAGTCAGCCAACTGAATAGGAGAAAATATTTGGCAATCACCATTCTGATGAGAGTTCAATATTCATGATATATAAAGAAATCATACAACTCAACAGTAAAAAGACAAACTATCTGAATAAAAAACAGGCAAAAGACTTGAAAAGACAATTGTCCAAAGAACAAATACAAATGGTGAAGAAACACATGAAAAAATGTTCAACATCCCTAGCGATTAGGGAAAGGCAAATCAAAACTACAATGAGATATCATTTCACACCTATTAGGCTGGCCACTATTAAATGTCAGAAAACTATAATAAAACTTGGAAAGGATGTGCAGAGATAGGAATGCTTATTCACTGTTGGTGGGAAGGTAGAATCGTACAGTCACTGTGAAGGACTGTTTGGCAGTTCTTAAGGAAGTTGAATATCAACCTGCCATGGGACCCAGCAATACCATTACTAGGTATGTACCCAAAAGAAATGAGAGCAGTGACATGAATAGACATTTGAATACCAATGTTCATAAAGGCATTATTCATGATTATCAAAAATTGGAATTAAGTGCGGTGTCCATCAACTGAAGAGTGAATAAACAAGTTGTGGAGTATACACACGATGGAATATTATGCAGCTTAAGAAGAAATGAAGTTGCGAAGCATATGACAACATGGCTAAACCTGGAGGACATTATGATGAGTGAAGCAAGACAGGCACAAAAAGACAAATACTGGATGATTGTGCTATTATGAACTAAATATATTGGGTAAACTTGTGGAGTTAATAATTAATATTTAGTCCTCAGAAAATTGATGAGGGTAGAAAGTAGAAATGTAAAGTTTCATCTGTGCAGAACTGGTGAAAAGTTTGTTTATAAACCTTTGAAATGAATAGAAATGGTGAAATATATCATAGTGTTTGTAACTAATAGAGCTATTATATGGGTATGACAGTGTTTGAAAGTGTAAATCTAAGGTCATTTATGTTACTAGAAGAAAAGCTAAAACGTGTTCCATGGGATTGAATAACATAGTGAAACCTCATGTAAAATATGAATGTACATGATATTGCATATATAAGACTATTTTTACAAAGTACAAATACAAATATACTAGAAAGAAGGAAACAGAATAGCATCTATGTACAGTAGGGGAAGCATAGAGATTGAGAAGTGATGAGTTTTTGTTTGTTTGTTTATTATTATTATTGGAATAATGAATATGCTCTAAAATGATTGACGTAGTGAATGCATAACTGTGTGATTATACAGAATACCATTGATTGTACAATTTGGATGAATGTATACCTCATAAATATGTATCAGTAATATTTGTATGTTTAAAAAAACAAAATGAGAGGCTATTTACATGACTAGAATAGCTACTATTAATAATAATAATAAGTACTGGAGAATATATGGAGAAATAAGAATACTTGTTCATTGTTGGTGAGGATGTGATATGGTATAGCCTCTGTGGGATAGTTTGGTGATTCCTCAGAAGGCTAAGTATAGAATTATTATATGACCTGGCAATCCTACTTTTGGGACATACCCAAAGGAATTGAAAGCAGGAATGTGAATAGCTATTTTCACCCAATATTTATAGTAGCATATTTCCCAATAGCTAAATGATAAAAAAAAACTCATGTCCATTAACAGATGAATGGATAAACAAAATACAGTATAAACATGCAATGGAATATTATTTAGCAGTGAGAAGGAATGAAGTTCTGAAACTTGCTACAAAATCGATGCTTCTTAAAAATATCATGTTAATTGAAATATTCCAGATGCAAAGGAACACATATTGTGTGATCTCACTGTAATTAGAAAAAGCAAATTCATTAAGTCAAAGACTCTGTGGAGTAAGGAAGGAGTAGTTAATGCCTAATTGTTATAGAACTTCTGTTTGGGGTGATAAAACGTTTGTGGTACTGGATGGTGATGATGGTAGAACACTATTGTGTATGTAATTAACAACACTGCATTATATATTTGAATGTGGTTTAAAGGGGATACTTTAGTACAATAAAATTTTAAAAAGCATAGGATGTACAGAACAAATTGTGAAAACTAATGTAAACTTTGGACTCTAGCTCATAGAACAATTATATTATCATTTCATCAAGTGTTACAAATTTGCCACAATAGGGCAAAGTATTTATAATAAGTGGGGGAGCCTATGAGAAGTCTGTATTTTCTACATAAACTAAAACTCTTCTAATAAAAATAATTATTAAACACTGTAAAATGTTAAAGAATCATACAATATAATTAAAAATGTTTCATAGCATAAAAAAGAGGGTAAGGCAATTTTATGTGGAGACAAGACACTATTGAGTAGGAAGATTTGGGAAAAGTAGTTTATATTGAAATTAAAATAAAATAATTGAGGTAAAAATTAATTGTATAGCTTAAACAGATGATTGGCATATTTGAGGAGATATTGAGTTCATAGTAAAATATTTTCCAAAAAAAATTTCAAAAGAGTGTAAAAAGACAAAATAATAGAATTATGAAAGAGTTCATATTTTGTTTTTGCTGCAAACACATTACAATGTTGTCAACTATGGTCCGTAAATTACATTAGTTAAATGTTTCTCACATATCACCACAATATTAACACCCTGTAGTAGAAGAATATTCCTGTTTATATATTATCTACCACAATCCTCATCTACTGTCAAAATCATTGTTATACATGCCCAATAATATCCTTCCGTTGTCCTCCAAATAACATTAATCTTCCTAGACATATCATTTCAGTAACAATCACATCAACAATCAACAGTTTGTTACATTCATTATAATGTGTTACCATCAAGTCTAACAATTACTATATATTTACATTTGACATTATTAAACATTCTTTATACATCTGGGAGATGAAATTTCAACAGAAATTTTGTGGAAAAAAAACTATTTAATAATGTGCTCAATTAGTGACACAATAATTATTAACTTAGACTCGAGGCAAATTCATTATTTAAGAATTGGGGTTTAAAGACATTTTAGTAGAAAACAATAGCTAAACAAATCAGTTCTTCAAAAACACCATTAAATGAGGGAATATATAAGCCACATATTGAGAGACATTAATTGCAGGCAGTAATGTTAGCATGTGCTTTAAGTAAAAAATGTCCTCTGAAACCAAAAGGAATGGACAAATAACCTACTGAAATTGGGCTGAAACAATTAAAATTGAGTTGCAACCTCATTACTAGGGTGGAAAATGCAATTAACATCACTGTCAAGAAAGTCATTTCAGAGAACACAAATCTGCACCTGCCTCACATGGATATCAGGCAGATGAGATGAAAAGTGTGAAAACATGTACTATATTTTAATGGGAGAAATAACAAATTGGGAAGAATTACCAAACCAGGAAAGAGGGGAAAATAGAGATTCAGTGAAGTAAGTTTGGCACTTGGGCCCCATTTTTCCTTTGTGAATTGCATTCAGAAACAATGACTGAGAAAGGGAGAAAGTGATCAGTGTTTTTGGCTGCTTCATGGGCCCAGAGAGACAGGGATTGTAGCCTATGGCCCATCAAAGGAGCCTTGGTGAACACCTCGAGCTCTGAGTGGAGAACCTGTGGTAGACTGACTGACAGGTTCAACTTCAAAACTTCTCAACACATCATTCTAGATGGAAATGATCTTAAGAGACTCAAATATGGAAGAACAAAAACTTAAATAACTATAGAGGTAATATGATCATCTTAGGCCACATACATAAAATAAATATAAATAAAATGAAAATGTGTGTATGTGCATGTGTGTGTGTGTGAACACACCTCAGTCCACTGCCAGGACTGGAAATAGTGATCCCAGTAACAATGAGCACACAAACACATATAACATGTAGATTTTGGCTCTGAAAAAAAATCCTTCTCCACTATCAAGAAGCAGGATTCCTTGCAGAAATGGTCAATTTCCAGACTGTTTAAGGGAAAGTACAAGATGAGCCTGAAAAACTTTGTGGTTTGAGGACGTAATGTATCCAATCAGCAACATGGCAAAAAGAAAATCACAGGGCCTTGCCATCTGCAAAGAAAAAGTTTACTTATAGATTTAAGAACAATGAATTTGAATCCCAATATAATATTATTACGATCATAAGTGACTAATCAATATCATTTCCATATGAGTTCTTGACTAATAAAAGGATTTCATTACATTTTTTATGCCTAGTTTTCAAAATCACCTTGATAATTACATTAAAGAAATTATTTGATGTGGTCTGCACAACCGCATATGAGATCAAATCTGTAAATAATTGTTTCATTTTGTTTTCCTAGAGCTACATTTCTGCTCTAGATTCATTGAAACTTGGGACAATATTTGCTATACTTTGAAGAGATTTCCAAATGTTGAGTTTAAATGGAACTGATTATGAGAAGACCAATGTATTTAGAAGACAAAATTAATAATTAGAGAAAATAATTGATGGCATGCATTAGAGGCCATCATTTATTAGAGAAAAATATAACTGTTAATATTTCTATGTTTTCCATAGATTTTCAAAGGTCTTTTTATGAGATAAAGATTTTTGAATAAGCATTGCAAATTGGCACTGGCAAAATTGTTTATATATTATGAGAATTTTCCTATAATTTATTATAACTCATGGAAAATATATTTCAAATAATAGTTATTTTCTCTATTTAGAATGTGTAAGCAAAATTCACTCATTTAGAAATTATCGGCAATATTTTAGTTTACCTCTGAAACCCAAAATGGGGAAAAGAAAGACAGAACTTAATATTCTTGCAAAGATAACTTTGACAAATGGAACAGTGTTTGGCAGATTGCTAGATTGGTTGGGGCAATTTTAGGTATTATCTACCTTGTCAAACAGGATAAACTATTTAATCTTGTTTCCAATATGTTCTTTTTTTCTATGTCTGTAGCTTCCAAAACTATGTTCTTTTTTCTATGTCTGTAGCTTCCAAAATGCTGTTATTTCTGATTTTGAAATAAGTTTAGATTTAAGAAGGCTCAAATCCAAAATGCAGAACCAGTCAAGAGAGAGAAAATTCATTCTGCTGGGACTGACAGATGACCTGCAATGGTGAATTATAATTTTTATTTTTTGCTTTGTCAATTGCATGTTGAGTATGATGAGAAACCTATCTGTACTCCTACTCACCCTGCTGGATCCCCATTCAAGACTCCAATATATTCCTTCCCCCGAAATTTCTCCCTCTTAGAAATCTCACTGACAACAATCTGAATTCTCAGATTCCTGACTACCATAGTGACTAAAAACAAAATCATTTCCTACAATTTTTGTGCATCTCAGTTATTCTTTTTCCTCCTGTTAAAAGTTACTGAATATTATCTTCTGGCTGCCATGTCTTAAGACTGCTATGTTGCCACCTGCAAATCCCTACATTTCCCAATCATTATGAGCCGCAAAGTGTGCTACCAACTGATACTCAACTCATGGACAGCTGACTTTCTGATCACCTTTCCACCGTTGGTCATGGGACTGCAACTGGAATTCTGTGTTTCCAGAGTCATTGATCATTTCATATGTGATGCTTCACCTATCCTGCAGATTTCTTGCACAAACACTCATTTGTTAGAATTGATTTCCTTTGCTTCAGCAGTTGTAACACTTGTGGTGATGTCGATGTTAGTGATTCTTTCCTACAGTTATATTTTCAAGACCATTTTTAAAATTTCTTCAGCTAAGAAAAGAACAAAAGCATTTTCGACTTTTATTCCCACATGATGTAGTCTCTCTTATTTATGGAAGCTGAGTGTTAATTTACATGAAGCCATCAGCAAGGGAAAGAGTGACTTCATCCAAAGGAGGAGCTATGCTCTGTACCTCCATTGCCACTTCATTAAAGCCCTTCATTGCATAAATGAATATTCTAAGGGACCAGCAAGTGAATTTAGCTTTGAAGGATATACTCCAAAAGATCTTGATTTTTTTTTTCAGAAAATGAGTAAAAAATTAAATTTTAAAATCTTGAATAAAAAAATTCACCTCATTATTCCAAGTTTACTTAAATTATCCTTCAGAGAGTTAACTTTCTCAAAGCACTAAACAAATTTTTCAACATGAGTCACTATTTTCTACTTTATGATTAATAGCCCTTGCTAAGTTAGTTGGACCACTCCATTACTGTTTCACAAAAATTAAAAATTTCTTTTACTCCCTGTGATCCAGTAATCCTCTCCCTGCAGGGGACTGGGTGAGGGTGGGGAGATATTTTAATTATTTGCTAATGTATATCCCAGAAGTTTACATGGCTAAATGTAATCAGAAATTATTTACTTAACATCCATTTATTATAGGTCTACCTAGACTCTACAGGAGACATGAGTTTTGCACTCATTAAGATGATGTGAATTACAGTGGGAGAGAAAAATGAGTTAAGAGTGTAATTTTTCTTAGGATAGAGCTATATAGAGAATTGTGTGAGCATAATAATGAAATTTTAACTCTTTTGGTTAGTCAGCAATGCAGTTCAAAAATATATAATTCTTTTGACATTTGTGATATATAAGAAAGGAGCAGGAAATGGATATAAGAACATGCAAAAACTGTGGGATATTAAGAGTAGGCCAAGTGTCACTTACTAGTAGCACTAGCCTGAGAAGTAAGAGCATAGACTTTTGGGCTACCTAGCCAGGGTTTAAATCAAGACTTACATGTGAACCAATAAAAATCAGGGACGCCAGTCATGGAGCTGCACAGACATGCATATTGCCAACACCCAGGATAAGTATGGAAGCAGATTCATCCCCAGATAGAACTTCCAGGGGAGATCCCAGTTCAACCAATACTTTGAGAAGTGAACCAAAGAAGAGGGAATTTCAGTTATCTGAGTTAGTGGTTTCCTGCTATCTGAAATTCATGGTTTATCCTCCATAAACAATAAGGAAGAGTAAGAAGAACAAATAAAACTTTACAAAGCATGCCCTCACCCTAAACGTATGATAGAGAACATCCAGATATCCAATATCCACTAAGCTCTTTCCCAGTCCTACCACATAGAAGGCAGTTAGGGGAAAACTGAATGGAAGAGAGAAGCAAGTCATAGTCATTGAACTAAGATGGATCTAAAATCACCAGAAAGAGAAAGTACACCCTAAGTTTATAAAGTGAACTTTTTGTTCAGATCCTTGACAAAAGGTAAAGGACATAAAATACCCATGGAAGTGGAAGAGGAATCTTGGACAGCTAATCATCCCATGGAAGAGATAAGCATGAAAACAATGGAATACGTACATCCACTTTGGAAACCACACCATGAAGGACAAGTAATAAGAGTTAGGGGGATATTTAGGATCCTCGAAAGGAAAAGAAAATACAAAACTTTAAAGAAACAACACTTCCATTATCCCATCCACTCCCTCACCTCCCCCAAATCAGCTATCATTAAAGAAACAATACTTGGGGACTGTGGCATTCTTGAACTAGGATCTCATACATCATCCTAAAATGCCAACCCTGCCAAGAGAAATGGAACAAAGAAAACCAAAGCAAGATTAGAGAAGGAAATAACCAATATAAAAGCAGATATTAACGGCTTAGAGCAAAGGAAAGCAGTAAAGCTAATAAAAAATCAAAACCATGTTTTATGAAAAATAAAAAATAGAAAACCAACATATAATTTTATCAAGAAAAGGAGAAAGCACAAATACACCAAATGAGAAATGACAGATAAGAACAGTTATTAAATTACATATTAATAAGAAATATAATAAAAGTTATAAAAATGATTTTTATAATGCTATGTAAATAAAATTGAAAATATGTCATGTGGCTCATATCTTTTTTTATTAAATAGAGATACTATGTTATACAGAACTATTTCTGAAGAAAAAATAATGGCAGTTTGAAGGAAATATTCTTCTACAAGCTGTAGGATCAAGCGGTTTCATGGAAGTATTTTGTTAAACCTCCATGATAAGATTAAATGATCTATAAGTTGATTCAGATTATTAAATTTGAGAAAACGAGTGCCAAATTATTTTTATATGTCATTGAGTTCTGAATTAAGGCCATATTTGATCAATATAACCTATGGATATTTGTGCAAAAGTTCCAAATTTAATTCCAAAAGAATCCAAGACCCCATTAAGAAAATACACATCTGACAGATATATAAATTCAGGTTACTATTAGTATACTCATTAATATTATATATCACATTAATATCATTAGGAAAACATAATATGATTATTCCCAGAGGTGAACAAAAGCCTTTTGACAGAATTTAAATCATTTCAGATAAAATCATGAATAAAGTGGGAATTCATGCACATTTTAATAACATGGAAAAGTTCAAGTTGGTTTTAAAGCTCAGTTCTTACATAATGTAGAAGTAAGAGAGGTCAAAAATAACAATGGGATGCTTCCAACTTCCACTACTATATAGTATTCTAAAACCCTGAAGTGTTAGCCAAAGAAACTAGACAGGGATATTTTTTCATAATATAATTATTGGAAAATATATAAGACTTTCTCTGTTTATAGAAGATGTTCTTGCATACCTGCCAAACCTTAGAAAATCTATTTTGAAATTAAATCAAACAATAAAATAATATAGTAAAGTAAGAGGGTATATGTTACTTTATTGATATTAATAGCAATAATATAAGCAAACCATAATCAAAGAAGATTTTTCTCAACTTCAGCACTACAGTTATTTGGCCCTGGATGATTTCTTGTTGTGGGGGCTATCTACTGTATTGTTGAATATTTAGAAGATTCTCTGACCTCTACCCTATAGATGCCAGTAGCTCCCCCTAGGTGGTAAAAAATATAATTCAACACTGTCAGATATCCCCAGGGGGTCATAATCCCTCCTGGTTGAGAACAACTGAGTTAGGGAAAATTTTCCTGAATCAAATTATATATTTATACAATCTCCTCTAAGGAAATATTGTTGAGAGATGCCATAATTATATACATAAAACAATTCAAAAGGATTTAGCACTAAATTATTGGGATGAATAAGTGGATCTTAGGAGTTTCTGTGGATTAAAGCCAATATAGAATTCACATGTTGTATTTATAAGTATTATCTTGCAAAAAAATGAATGGTATTTACCATATACAATTTTCAGTAACATAAAATGTAATTGTTGAGGAATTGTTCTAATAAATCATTTGGAAGCCATTTGTACTCAAAACATTCAATACTATTAGAAAGACCTAAAGAAGACATGTCAATGAGGAGATATACCATATTCACTGATTAGAAATCTTCATAATACAAAGATGTGAAGTCTCTTTGGAAATGTTCTATAAAAATCTTTGAAATACACATCAAAATTCTTTTAGTTCTTTGTTGTGCTTTTGAAGTAATTATTGATGGTCTAATTATTTTACTGAAATGAAAATTAAAAAAATAAAAAAACCACACATACACAAACAAAACATAACAATTGAAAAAAAATAGCCAAGGCAATTTTAACCAAAACCAAGAAAATAAATAAAAAACAAAAAAGCAGAACTCAGAACTAATACATAATATGACATATATGTATGGTTGTAATATTTTAAATAATGCTGAATGGGTTTTAAATTATAAACTTTTAGCAAAGGAAATTAATATTAAGTCTGTAAAGAGATAAAACTATATGGTCTACTCTTTTATAAGAAATGTGACACTGCTGTATGGAGGGGAAAGATAATCTTTTCAAAAGTAGCTACTTTTTCATTTGGATATGTATAAGGACAAAATGTTTTGCTAATCTTAATGTCATACTATACAAACAATGATATTCAGATAGATTACATGTACAAATGCAAAAGTTAAGGCAATGATGGATTTAGAAAAAATTCAAAGAAAGTCTGTGATCTTGGAGGAGTTCAAAATTACTTAAATTGCAAAAATAGTCAGCATTAGATAATTTTTAGAAAAAAATTTATGCTAGAATGTATTTAAATTAACAAATGCTTCTTACCAAAAGCACCAAACAGAGATTAACAGGAAACCCACAGATTGAGAGAATATATTTACAAAAATATGTACCCATATTAGTCAGTGAAAGGAATGTTGATGCAAAATACCAGAAATCTGTTGGCTTTTATAAAGGGTATTTATTTGGGGTAGAAGCTTACAGTTACCAGGTCATAAAGCATAAGTTACTTCCCTCACCAACATCTGTTGCCTTGTGTTGGTGCAAGATGGCTGCTGACATATGCAAGGGTCCAGCCTTCCTCTTCCCCTTAGAGTTCGGTGGTCCCAGCTTCTTCCAATATCAGTTGTAGGCTGGGATAAGTCTTGCTTCTCTTTGGGGGCTCATTTCTCTCCAGACCCAGCTGCTCTAGTCTCTCCACAAGGTCAACTGTAGACTATCAGGCAAATGGCTCATTTTTCATCCCGGGGCTTCTGCCATGTCTATGGAGCCATCTCTAGTCCTATGTTTTCTTCTCCTGCATGTTTACTTCTCAGGGCTCCAGCTCAAAAACTTCAACTAACTCCTCTGCTCTGCCCCGTAGTTTTCTCTGTGAGTCCCTGCACACCAAGCAGCCAGGGACTCAACGTCCTTAGTGATGTGGTCCAATTAAAGTCCTAATCATAATTTAATCAAGTAAAAGTGAAATCTCTGAATCCAATTCAATATAATATGCCCAGAGGAAGAGAACGGTTCACAAACATAATCCAATATCTATTTTTGGAATTTATAAACAATATCATACTGCTAAATATCTGACAAATATCTAGGATCAATACTGAGACTACATAAAGAATGCCTACAGTTAATATGATATAAGCATAAAGCCCATTTGAAATTTGGGCAAAAGCTCAAGTGGCATTTCACCTGAGGATATGAATATGACCAATAAGGAAGCAAATGCTTTAGGACTTCCTGAATCATCGGGGAACTGCAAATTAAAACACATGTCACACAACTACACATTCAGCAGAATTTTAAAAAATGAAACAAAATTAAATCTAATACTAAGTGCTTGTAAGTATGTGGACCATCAAGAATCTTCTCAAGTACATTCATTTTAATTGTGACCCTCACATGATTTGCTAATACTGAATTAGCTGAGAATTTAGATTCTAAACCTGTCATTTGTTTCTATGAGATCCCCAGTGTTGTTAGAACTGATCATTCCACTTTACAATTACTCCTATTTCACATTCTCACAATATTTTTTGTATCCCCCAAGACTCAGTTTGTGATTGATCAATCTTTAATACATACTTCTTTCCAAGTGACCACAAGTGAGAAATTAAAGTTTGAAAACTGAGTCCTGAGCTGTCAATATCCATCCTCTAATGATCACCTCACTCTCCGCAGACCCAGCAAGGTCGGATAACCAATTCCAACTTCCCTTATATGAAGGTATCTTTCATGCAACTACTACTGATGCCAAAAGGTATACTGATTTTGATGTGATTTGGGCAGGTTATAGTAAAGGTAAATATCACTTTGGCTAAAACAAGACAAGTTTGTTTTTATCTCATTTTACCATTTGTGCTCGTGGCACAGAATTTCTTTTTAAATTCATTGGGAATTTTTATTTTATTTTATTTTTATTTTTTATTTATATATATATATATATATATAAATATATTTTAAGAGGTGCTTAGATTACCGAAAATATTACACAGAACCCCCTGGGATTCCCATGTTGCCCACTTCCCACACCTCCCACCACATCCCACACAAACATCTCCCACAAGTGTGGCCCACCACCCTCAATGGACTTACACATCCTGGGGCCTTGCCACCAACCATAGACCACAGTTCACACCGTAGACCACACTGTCTCCCACACAGTTCTGAGTGGTGTGCACTGATTTAAAATGGCCTACATCCGTTGCCACAACGGTACTCAGGACAGGATTAATACCAAGTGCCAACTGGCAACACAACTGGAAAAAGACCTTTAATAAAAGGGGGAAAAGGTAAAGACAAATGAGTTCAAGTGGCTAAGAGACTTCAAAGAGAGTCGGGAGGTCATCCCAGAGGTAACTCTTAGGCACACACACCTCAGTAGGAGCTCATAGAACATCGAAGTGTCTATCACCCCACACAGAGGGGCTCCTGAGAGTTCTGGAGACACCCAGGTCCTATATAAGTGGGGATAGCCCCAGAGACTGATGCCTTATCAGTGGGCTCTATTTTGGAATTCATTAGGATTATTATCCTGGTATGGCTATTATGGTTTGAGGAAACTGGGTGGTTTCTTTCTTATTTAGAAGCTATCTCTAGAATGTTTTTGTTCATTTGTTCATAGCTTATCATCACATTTGCATTAGAGAAGTTTGAGAAGAGAAAGAAAGGATAAAACCTACTATTAAAGGCAATGCTGGGAAATTGTACACATACTTTTTATTTATGAGCATTGGCCAGAACTTGAACACAACTGGTGTCAAGGGAAAATAAGAATTGAGAATTGGGATCTTTATCTGGGTAGTCATATATAAATAGGAAACTGTAGTATTATTATAAAGAATTATAAAATGTTTACTGAGTATTCATTACAGGTTCTTATCTACCATGCAATAGGCAAAGAATCTTTGCATAAATGACAATTTGCATAAAAGTTTGAAGTTAAATGATACAAAATGTTTAAATGTGTGTAAAGAATTGAATATGACATTTTTAGCTTGTAGTCAATTGGACCACAACAGACTATATTTTCCACCTGATAGTCTCACTTTTTATTTCTGTCTAAAATAATCTCTAATCTTTCTGCTTCTAAATCCTTTTTTATGAACCTGGGGTTTCAAACCAGTGTGTCTGGTAAGGAAACAAATTTTATGGCAATCTATATTAAGTTCTCTGGAGACTTAATTCAAAGAATGCATGCATGTATATGTATCTGTGTGTGTTAATTTTTGTGTCTATAGAAAACAATTGTGTAATATTCAGTTTGGTGACTTCTTATGAAATGATGTTCTTGGATGTCAGTTCCCCCTGAGAATTCTTTATTCTTATTAGATATTTTCCTTCAGGGCATTGAAAGCATAACTCCTCCATGGGGTCAAGAGATGATTTTCATACTTAATATGAGGAAATTTTAGTGAAAGGGTTAATTTGATAGAATTGTTAGATACTATGCAATAAATTAACAAATAAAATTAAGGCTAATATTTAAATGACTCACATATTTTGGAATGGAGTGAAGTATATGGAGAGAGGAATGCATCCCTTCTACAATAAGCTTTACTCTTTCTGCTTTTAAGTCCTTATCTATGTTCCTGAGATTTCAAACCAGAAAGTGAGGCAAGGAAACAAATTTTATGGAAACAAATTTTTAATTAAGTCTCTACTATATTCTGTAGAGACTTAATTAAAAGAAATGGTGTGTGTGGGGGTGTGTATTTTACATGTCTATAAAAAAACATTTTTATAACATAAAATTTGGTGACTACTTAGGAACTGAGGTTCTTGGATCCCAGTTCTCCCTGAGAATTCTTCATAGTTGTTAGATATCTTTCTTAAGGGTATGGAAAACATAAATTGGAATACAGTAAACTGTGTGGAGAGAGAAATATAACATCTGTGTGCTCTGTTCACAGGATTATCAAACAGTTAAAATATTGAAGCACAGAAGGTTTGCAGTAATAAATCTTCATAATGCATAATGGATAATACA
The DNA here is from genome assembly GCA_026826555.1 of Tolypeutes matacus. Lineage (NCBI taxonomy): Eukaryota > Metazoa > Chordata > Mammalia > Cingulata > Chlamyphoridae > Tolypeutes > Tolypeutes matacus. Next base: position 1,234,779 of record JAKSZT010054107.1, on the reverse strand, counting down.
GATATTTAAATAAAGCTATTTGGAATTATATGTGTATTTGCCAGATTGTTTTATGACTCCAAATATAGAAAATAATAGTCTTTTTAAAATTACAGATAACTTTTCCCAATAAACAGATTTTAACAACATTTTACTTATCTGTTTTCATTAAATACTTTGTTTTTTAACCACCATTAGAGTTTACTTTGCATATAAATGAGAGAAAAGTACAATGGGATGTAAAACTGATTTATAAATTAAAAGCCTTTCAATTTTTTTATATTTTTCAAATGTTAAAGATATCTAACAAAACTAATTATAACTTCATCCATTACCTGAGTTCTAACAATCTAATTCTGATTTTTATTGTTTTCTTTTACAATGCTTTTGTGGTGCTAGATGGTAAGTGTGATTGTTGAAGTTAGAAAAGACAATAGTTTGATATGATGATATTCTGGTCAAGATATTGCATAATTATGCATTTTTACCAATATTTTATTGGTGATATTTGTGTACCTGGGAAATTTTTATACTAAATATCTTTACAATTATACAAATGTGCTGAACTAAATAATATGACAGGTATGGATTTCTTTCCACTGTGCATATTCCATTTTTAGTAGAGATGACATGATAGGAGAGCTCTGATTATTGGTTCTAACCAAATTGTTCATATGTTGCTCACTTTGATTCTGCTTCTACTGCTTCCTCTGCCTGGAATATCTTGCCTTTTCCATTATCTCTCTCTAGGCACCATCTTAGAATCCAAAAATCTCAGGTAGCTTCTCTTTTGAAGTCTCTCAGATAATACTGGAACTACCTCTCATTTGTCAATTAGTTTTGTTCTTTATATGTTTATTTTTGGATGTGTTCTGGCTTCCAAATTACAATTTATATTTTAAACATTGTAAAGAATGTTGTTTGTATCTGTGATGCAAATGCACTGTCTTACACTGTGACCATCAATAAAAATATGCATAATCACTTTGTTTTGACAATGAAAAGCCCTAAAAAATAATTTTTCCCGAGAGATATCTTTTTGTTTCAAAGAAGAAATATCAAGTAATTTGGCCAGTAACTGCTTTCATAAAATTGGGTAATATTAAGTTAACAAATTCTGAAAATAGCTTACCTCATTTTGACCCAGTCCTCTGTAAATTAACAGCTGTGTTCACCTGCATACATTTTTGCTTTTTAGTTTTATCTCACTGTCTCATATAATATATGAAAATTAAGAATAGTGCTTGTCATATATACAGTGCTCAGTAGATCTAGTTGTTTAGTATTGCTATCATTTTTTTAAATACCCAAACATCTGTCAGTTGAGTATTCTTATTGTGATAGGGCAATATAGCACATCTAAAATTTGTCTCAATAACATTTCTACCAATCATAAGGTGTTTATTAATTCACCAAATACTCTGTCTTATTTTTTCTTTTAGATCTTACTGATTTAAAAATTAGTTATATTTTTCTTCTGTACTTTAGAAAATGAACAAATAGGTGTGTATTAAGTATCTAAGTATTTTCCTTGTTAAATATTTCCCATTATTATTTCCTCACATAATTTTATCATTTTTATTTTTCCTAAAACTCATACTCTAATAATCCAAGTCAATCTAAAAATAACATTTTATTTCTCTTTAGGTTTCCATATTCCTTTAACTTTCTCTTTACATTACTTTACCTCCTCATAACATTTCCTAAACTTGTTTTTGTAATAATCTTCTATACACATTTATATTCTCTTTCACTTTACTTGACCCTATTCATTCTCAAAATTTTAACCAGCAGAAAAAAAATGTTGCATCCTACTCTCCATATCAAAACTACTACCTCTTTATAATGAATAAATTTTAGAGTAGCATCTGGTGTCTACATTGAGTGAAAAAGATATGTGGGATGATAACTCCAAGAAGAAAAACCAGTGGAATTGTTCTCTGTTTTATGTTGGCATTTTTGAGTTCTTACCTCTTCAGTCATGAATGAAACTTATCAGATAAGAATCAGGAAAGTTGATTTTTGATTAATGAGCAAAATAATAAAAGGTTCCATCATCTAGTTATTCAGAGGTATGGGGTTTGTATATCTAAATGTCTGTTTTATATGTTAAAAATAAATGGATGCCCTTGTAATAATACATGTAATTGTGGTATTAATTTACAACGCCTTTAAATTGAAAAGGAGATGGCTTGTAATTCCAACACTTGCATATCTTCGAGACAGAAGTCACATTTTCCAAGATCAATGGGTATTCAAATACATTCATATTAAAAAAACTGAAGCATTGTTACTCTCAAGAATAATTATCTTGCTAGGATATAATTATCTGTCCATTTCCTCTGGAAAGGTGTAATTTCTTTTGTTTGTATAAACATCAGAAAAACATAAATGACCACGGTATTATACTTTCCAAAATATTGTTTCCCAAACTTTAACTAATATTCATTATCACTGTTGTCTTTCCATAGGAAACATCAAGCAGTATTTTGTTTTATCTATTATTTTTTCACTTAGCCTTGGAAAAAATTAAGAGAACAGTAATGGGAAACCAAACAAGAGTAACTGTTTATCCTAGCAGGATTAACTGATGACCCACAATTGAAATTTGTATTATTTATCTTCCTGCTCTCACCTACTTGCTCAGCATCACTGACAACCTAACCATCATCACACTCATCCTGCTGGATGCTCACCTCAAGACCCCCATGTATTTTTTCCTTTGGATTTTTTCCCTCTTAGAAATCTCTTATACTACTACACACATCCCTAAATTACTGGTTAGTATGGCAACTGGAGACAAAACCATTTACTATAACTGTTGTGCAGCTCAAGATTTTTTTTGCTTTCCTCCTTGGAGCATGTGCATTTTACCTGCTGGCAGCAATGTCCTAAGACCACTATGTTGCCATCTGTAAGCCTCTGCACTACACAACCATCATGAACAGCAAAATCTGCACACAACTTGTCCTTAGTTGATGGGTTGCAGGGTTCTGTGTCATCTTCTTTTCACCACACATCATGGGTCTCAACCTCGACTTCTGTGCCTCCAACATTGTTGATCATTTCTTTTGTGATACTTCTCCCCTACTGCAGATCTCCTTTTCAGACATATGGCTATTCGAGACAATGGGTTTCATCTCAGCTTTGGTGACACTCTTGGTCACCTTGATAATGGTCATAATATCATACATCTACATTACATTGACCATTCTAAAAATCGCTTCAACTTATCACAGGAAAAGGTATTTTTCACATGTTCTTCTCACATGATTGTCATCTCCATTTCTTATGGCAGCTGCATTGTCATGTATATTAAACCCTCATTAAAAGAAAGAATATCCTTCAACAAGAGAATTTTGGTGCTCAATATCTCAGTTGCCCCACTTTTGAACCCTTTTATCTCCACCCTGAGGAACCAACAAGTGAAAAAAGCCTTCATGAAGGTGGTGAAAAGAATTGTCTCTTTTACAAAAAATGAAAACACTTTTGAGATATTGGAGGGAAATGAAATGTGGAGTCTTTCCTAATATCCAGTCATGCATTCAATAGGTCCCAATACCTAATACTGCTTTTTGATATTTCTTTGCTATTGGTCTTTGTCTCTCTTCAAGCGTTTTTTCACAAAAATCCTGTTAGAAAGAAGAGATTTATTTTCTTTTTAATTAGAATTTTTTTAATTCAATTTCTCTTCCTTTGAATAGTTGAAATGAAGTTAAGTAATTCAATCAATTTATTTCATGTTTTAAGAGATCTAGTGAATTGTGATTATAATATACTCTATTTTTCACTATATTTAATGAATTATATATTGTACATTTCATTATATTATTACATTCTTACTAAATAATACATTGTAATCTGTCACAATCTAATTAGAACTAACATTCTAGTAATATGATACTATTTTATTTCTATCAATTATATATTAATATTATACAGAAAAATAGCAATTAGGAGATCCATGGAAATCATTTCCTTTCTTAGAATCCCTACAGAAAGGGAGGGAAAATAAATTTACATTAAGGGAGCCTGACAAATTTTACCTCAGGTTAATATAATCAGTCATAAGACCTGCTGTTAGTATCTGTCCTTGATATGATATGATAAAAAAATGACAATTTATCTACGTGGTCTTCCTCCCAAACAAATAACCCCTGTCTAACCATGAGGAAAATGGCAGTCAAATCCCACTTCAGGGTTGTTCTACAAATAGTGAATTAGTACTACTCAAAACTTTCAAGCCTTCCAAAACAAAGTCTGAGAATCATGTCATAGCCAAGAGCAGCCTGAGGAAACAACAGGTCTAAATGTAATATAATATTCTTAATGGAATTTTCTGGGAAGAGGGAAGATGAAAGAGATATTAGGTAAATGCTAAGAAAATCTGAATAAAGTATGGGCTTTAGTAAATAGTAATGTACGAATAATGGTTCATTACCTATAACAAATGTTTCATACTCATGCAAGATTTAAAGAGAGTAAAATGACTGTGAGAAATATGAAAACACTCTGTACTATCTTCACAAATTTTCTGTAAATATAAAACTATCTTGAAGTAAACATTTAAATTTGAAAATATGAGTCCAATTTAGTCATTACAATCACTTTTCAATTTAATATAAGTATCTGTTAAAGAACTCTAGTTTTGTTTGAAGTATATTTTGTAGAAACTTCTTAATATTTATTTTTTTCTTTGGGAGATGGTGACACTTGGGAATATTTGCAATCATCTCAGAGAGGGCATTTGTTACCTCATGTTAATTTTTAAAAATCAAAGCTTAAAATACGTTCTTTAAATAATGTATCCAAAAGAGAAGTTATAACTCCCAATTAAATTGATATATTCTCTGAAGCCAAGGGAAGACATCTCAAGTAATTATTTTATTCCCTTCAAAAAACATTTATTGAGATACATACATATTCATGTATGTTTCCTACAAGTAAATCACAAATATTAGAGGAAACAGTTTCCTCCTTAAGAAAATAATTTTTCATCTGTAGATCACAATTTAGCAGGGTACTCTACAAACAATTTCTCTGTAATGACCAGAACATTTTATAAAATGAAGGATAATAGAAAAGAATTTATCACAAGTTCACATGATATTTCATAAAATGTTTCTTTCAAATTTTAGATTTGTCAAAGGAAACTGTAAAACATTCTGAACCTGGAATAGAATGCTATATTATATTCAATGATGTGAAAACTCAATATTACAAAGATATCAGTTCTTTCTAAATTTATCCAGGGAGACATTAAATCCAAACCCAAATGCTGTAGGACCTATTTTTTTTTAAATTGCATGTGATTCAAAATGTACCTACAAATATGTCAGCCAAGAATAATCAAACCATTCTAAAGAAAAACTAAACAATACCAGATTTCATAACTTATTTCAAAACATGATAATTAAGAAAATACCATTTTGACACAAAAATAGGCAAATGGACAAATGAATAAAAATTATATGTATGCATATATATACACACAAATATATATAGCCATATATATTTTTTCATGCTTCTGACAAAATGGTACTACATTTGAATAAGGAAATGATGATCTTTGGGTAAAGTATTAAAGGATGCTGGCTGTTTGGATATCCACAGAGAAAAGAAATGGACTTTGACCTCTACACCAAACAAATTTTCCCAGAGAAAATATGAATTAAATGTGAAGAGTAAAACATTAAAACTTGTGAATTAAAACAGGATAATATATATTCATACTTTTTAGTTAAATAAATGTCTTAAATATAACATAAGGCACCAACTTAAAAGCAAAGCAATTAGTTGTATTTTATTGAAGTAAAAGACATGAATAAGTGAAAATGAAAATCCACATGATATACAAATCTGTGCATAAAGAGATTATATATAGAGAGATGAGATGAGTTTTGTTTGTGTGTGCACACAAAGGCACAAGTGTGTGAAAAGTCTTCACACACTGATCCCATGTGAACCTCTTTTTCCTTATGACTTTGTTCCCCTACTTAAATTGCCCACTTGCCCTTTCTCTGCTTCTGTCACATTTGGGAATCTGAGAAAAAATATATAATTTTAATTAAAGAAAATTTTTAAAGACACTTAGATTATACAAATGTGACATAAAAAATATAGGGGATTCCTATATGCCCTTCTCCCCATTCCTCCCAAATTTTCCCACATTAACAACATCCTTCAGTAGTGAGGTAAATGCTTTGCTATTGATGGACACATTTTGGAGCATTGCCACTAAGTGTGAATTAAAGTTCACATTGTAGTTTACACTCCCTCTCACCCAATTCAGTAGGTTATAGCAAGATTTATGGCTTATATCTGTTGTTGCAATGTCGTTCAGCACAATTCCCAAGTCCCAAAAATGTCCCTGTATTACACCTGTTTTTCCCTCTCCCTGTCCTCAGAACCTCCAGTGGCCACTGCCTCCCCATCAATGATATAATTTCTTCCATTGCTAGAATCACAAAAAGTCTATAGTAGAATACCAGTAAGTCTCCTTTAGTCCATAGTTTATTCCACAATCCTGAGGATTCTGGGATGGTGATGTCCACTCCACCTCTAATTGAGAGGTGGCTGTTATTCCATAGGGCTAATGGATGGGACTCTCTTGCTTGCAGTTGTAGACTCTCTTGGTTCCTTGGTAAGGTAGTTGTCCATTATCACCTCCATGAAGCCCTGGGTGAGACTGCAACTCTGTTGAGATTCAGGGCCCAGCTGGCACATGGAGATCCCAAAGATTTAAGTCCTTGGATGTACATCTACCAACTCTAGTACTAATTATAGGTTCACAAAGAAGAACAGAGGAGCCATGTGTAGGGAAAGAACAACTGAGTCCAACTGTGTCACTCTGGGAAGCATAAATTCCAAAGTAAGGCCCTCCGGCAAGGCACCAAATTCCTGATCTACCTGCCCTGACTATAGTGTCTGAATGTCTCCAGAGTTCTCAGGAGCATGTTATTTGGGGTAGTTTCTACTTTGGCTGTCAAAGTGATCCTGCTGAGGTGTGCATAAGTGTTACCTCTGGAATGACCTCTTGACTTACTTTGAAGTCTCTTAGCAATATAAACTCATTTGTCTTTACCTTTTCCCCCTCTTGGTCAAGGTCTTTTTCTGGTTGCATTGCTTGGTAGTAATCCCTCAGTGCCAAGGAGGTTTATCCCCAGGAGTCATGCCCCATGCTGGAGGGAAGGTAATGTATTTATATGCTGAAGTTTGGCTTAGAGAGAATCCACATTTAAGGAGGCTCCCAGGAGGCAACTCTTAGGCACCCTATAATACTAAGCTAAGTTTCAATTTCAAGAGAAACTTTTTATCATGGTCTGCATGGAATTGTATTAAGCTCTTCACTTCTTCAGGTGTTTTCTGCAATAGGGCCACTTTGTCCTTGCTTATAAATCTTCATATTTTCATTCCTGGACTTTTAATCAGATACTTCCAGTATATTCCCCCCTCCTTTTCTTGGTAATATTTGAATATCACACATTGTCTACCACCTCTGAGGGGAGTCTCCTGAATCAATAACAATATTAGGCAGATGTGAACAGTGAAGTTGTAATTAGCAAAGGAGCTCCTTCAGACAGAGTAAGTCTTGGTTATTCTCTCATCCCAGAGACATTGGAAGGAAAAACAACCAGGAAGAGTTTTTTAATGACCTCTTCTTTAGTGCCTGTATTCTGTATCTTGCTCCTTTCCTTCAGAGATGTACCTGAAACACACTGAGAGAGAGAGCCCAAGATAGGAAGGTCAGAGTTAACCTGGAAGCCAATATCTAAGAACGAGTATCAGGGTTCTTAGCATGGCCCTAGACCCCCAGGTTGTATCTAATCTTGATCATGGTAGGTACATAGTGGCATATGCACATTTACATCCTAATCTAAATTGGTCTTTTTACCTGCCACATCCCCACCCACACTACTTCATGGTAAAGGCTGTAGTCAAGCTTTTTAATCTTGCTTAATGTAAATTCAGTCCATACATCAACAAGTAAACACTGGCCACTCAAACAATAAGCCAAAACCTGACAAGCAACTCCTGGTATTGTAAACATAAGAACACAAAAAATAATCATAAGAATGAATAGTGTGTCTCCTGAGGAATAAATACATATTAGTTCTGCCCACATAATTTCATTCACTCATCCCATCTAATATTTTATGCATCACCTAGATGTGAGATGGATAATGGGGAAATCAACAAAAACAGGTCCAAAGATTTCCTTTATGTATTTAGCTAGTTGTAGTTGCTTTTTTTTAAGAATCATTTTTCTTTTTTTGTCTGTGAATATTCTCTTCATGGCCTTTGTGTTTTTCCTCATAACATATATAGAACCTAAAATTTCCCCTTTTAACTACAGATAGGTCATTAAAATTACATAGATCATTTAAATCTAGAATTTATGTAGTAATTGCACAAATTGAAAAGAAGACAGTAATGAAATTAAAAAAAAAGGACAGAAATTTCTAAAATAAGTATATCCCAATATAAAAAATATGTGCACTTGAACAAAATAATTACTCATTAGAGAAATGCAACGTGATAATGCTAGTAATTGATACCCATAAAAATGTTTAAAATTGGAAAATCACAAGCAACACACAAACAAAACAAAAACAGAGAATACCAAGTGTTAGCATGCATAAAAAGAAATTGTCTTATAAAACATTAGTGTGAGTATAAATTTTTATAAAAGTTTTTAAAAATCTATTATATAATTCGAACACCATATTGCTCAGCAGGTCTACATGTACAAGCTCATTCATTCCTGCTTTATTTCAAATTGTAGCAAAGTAAAACACTCACCCACCTATTTATTAATATTCAATGTATAAATGTTTGTTATATTCAAAAAAGGATATAGAATGAATATAAATACATAAAATACTGAAATAAGCAAAGCTAAATATCACAAAACCTCTTCTTAAGCTAAGGTAACACATGCTATATGTTTGAATTCATTTCTTAGTTCAAAATCTGGAAAACTAACCTGAGATGAAAGTATAAAATAGTGTTTCCATTTGGGAAGGGTCATGTTTGGAGGCATCTTCTTCTATGTTGGTAATATTCTGGTTTTTTAATATGAATTTTTGTGAATGACAGAAATTGCTTCATGAAAAATAATTTAGCTTAAATGTTATACCTTTATGAGCATTACTATTTGCATAGAGTAATTTAATACAAATCTGATTTTGAAAAGTTATAATTGGATAATATTTGTTCTGGACAATGTAGAATAAAAAAGGGACTGACTAAGGACCTTGTTACTCAAGAATACTCAGCAGGGATTCCTTGTATGTTTTTCCTTCTATATATATCAATCTACATACTAGAGGCCTCCTTGCCCAGATATACCATGTGAGCAAGCAAAACATAGCCTTAATAAAATATGGTAGTCTTTAACTATTCAAAGATGGAGGTAAGAACACGGGTGGATGGATAGCAAGACAAATCTCTTTAAACCTACCTGCCTGTTCTCAATGCAAGAACCACAAATAATATCACCACCCCCTCCTTCATTTCAATGGTCACTGCAGCCCTAGACTTGTTCGATGGTCCCTGTCCTGCACCACCACTCCCTTTCAGTAACTTGGTGGATTCTTTCAACTGTGAGCCTGAAGGGGAACTTTAACTTCCATGTCTGCAATGATGAAGATGCACGTTTCCCACATGGAGGAGAAGTGTGACTTCCACACCTCTAGAATAAAGAGGAGCTACCCTTGCCTGGTGTTCCTGAGGGCAGAGTACTATGTTTTGTTGCTACCATGAAGGAGCAAGGTTTGCTCCTGCCTTTCTTAGGCAGTACTGAGGAGGATGTGAAGTTGAGTTTGGATAATATACACAAGGGGCAGACAAAAATAGCACTGTAGAGAATTTATAGATTAAATTGCTATAGATGAAACAATTACTGAGAATGGGGTGGGGATGTGGAAAAGACATGTTGAGTTGTAGTGTGTGTGTGTGTGTGTGTGTGTGCAGGAACTATAGTAGTCTAGAAATAGGACAGTTTGAATTAACTACACAGCACTACCAAAAACAAGGCACTGAATTGGGATCCTTAAGATTTACCTTCCACCAGGGTGGCTATGTTGGAGGAATTGTTAACCAAACTCTGCTTATATATAGGTTAACATTTTAATATGGGCCACCTCCAAAAATTGTAAGTAATTTATATTCATGGACCTTGTGCACCCTTGGTTTTATACTTGTACGAAGTCCAGGCATTGGCTTACCTCTCTCTTGAAATACTCGAAATTCCACAGAGGGCTGGGGCGGGGAGGTGGTGGTAAAAGAGAGCTTCAGATTAATCAGAGCAGTCAAGAAAGTGAAATACTTATTGGAAATTTTTTTCAAAGGCCATGCTGGTTTAGAAAATAAGGGTAGATGTGGGGGAGGCAATTATGCATGGTATTAATTAATTATATATTAATGCATATATTGTTCAAGCATTTGTCTTGTACTGCCTAGAAAGATAAAAACCGTGTGTTTCATCAGCAGAAGGCAGAATTGCTTCCTGCCCAGGGTATGTCAGCCAATGCCTCCAATGGACAAACTGAGGCAGGTTTGCAGACAGCCCTTTAGAAGTTGGGAATTTGCTGAACTTCAAGGTTGCCATCTGCAACTCAGGCTTATCATATGTAAAACAGCCACTAGGGCCATATCTCTACCTGGAACCACATATGTTTTGTGTAAAAAAGGGGAACTGATGAGAATAAGAAGCTCATGCTGCCTGCTGAGCAGTGAGTAATTAAGTCCTTTGTCTCTGACCCACGTATCTGTGTCTTCAGCATTCCCAAAATAGAAGGAGGCTTTACTGCAAGTAGGGTAAAATTTCAGACCTTCTCAGTTTTTGAAAATAGAATAAATTTGGTAAAGTATGAGAAAGACAAACATACGGTGGTTTAAATAGGATGAAAGTTTTTTAAAAACTCATTTAAGTATGTTGAGAATGTTGCATAAATTCATTGTATCTCGTTTGCTTGTATGGCGTGCTATCATGTCAGTGACCTGATAACTATTTTGTTGAATAGTTATCCCTAGTGTGATTGTTCATTTTCATGGCTTAGGATGATAACCTTCATATCTGCATTATAACAGTAAGAGAGGGTAAAGAGGATGAGGAGAGCAACCCCCTTTAATCAAAGACTTATGGCTGGAAGTTTTTAAAAAATTCCATTTACATCCATTGGCCAGAACAAGTCACATGGCAACAGAAAGTTGCACGGAAGACTAAGGCATTGGATCTTCATTCTGGTTAGCCTTATACATGGATGAATATTCTATTAATACGGAAGAAGTGGAGAATACTTAACTATGAAATATCATTTTTGGATCCACTAAACAATATCACAAATTCAGTTTGCAGAAAAGAAGTTGAAGGCCACATAAGATGTGAAGTGTTTAATTGAGACTGGAGGTTAATAATGGCAGATAATTTAAGGCACAATTTTGCCTATGACAGGATATGTTCTCCATCTTTTATTCTCATTTTTTATTCCTACCTGAAAATAACTTTCCTTTTTCTGCTTCCAAATCCTTATCTATGTATTTAAGCTTTCATATCATGCATATGTGGGAAGCCAAATATGTATTAGGTACACTGAATTCTCTGGAGACATAATTAAAAGAAGTAATTTTACATACATACTATTTTTAAATTATTTAATGCCTGCAAAGTACCTTTGTATGGCATACAAATTGTTATCCATGGAGAATGGTGTTCATGTATCACAGATCTCTCAGATAATTCCTCATAATCTTTTGTTATTTTCCTGCAGGGTACAGAAAGCATAAATATAAATAGTCCATGGGCTCAAGAGTTGATTAATTTTTATATGGCACTATGTGTGATACTCATGAAAGTATTCCTTATACTATGATAAGTAAATCATAGTATAAGGAAAATTGCAATAAAGTAATATAAAAATCTGCAAAAAAAATTTCTAATAAAAAATTTAACAAATAGCCATTTATGCAGTCATAAATTGTGGGGTACTCTGTGGTCCATGCAGAAAAAAAAATGTTATCAGTGTGCTCTCTTTAGTGTGATGACAAAAGAGTTTAGCATTGAACTGCAGATCATTTTACCTGCTGAAATATGTGTATATGTGTTCTTAAAGAAAGATGTTAAAGTTTCTAAATACATTAGGCAGGCAGCTTTATGGCTAAAAATGATGAAAAGAATATTTCTATGATTAAAAGATGAAATTTTCTTTTATATATATTTATTCACTTTGGTTCTGTTTTGACCATTAAAACATTATCCATTTTTTCCCCAACCCTTTAAATTTTGATTTAAGAAAAATGGTGAAAGATGAAAAATGGAATAAAATGATCATTTAGCATTGAAAAGCATTTTAATTTAAAATATATCTGTTTTTCAAAATATGATTAAACATAATTGCATTTATAGGAGTGAGATTTAATGGTTTCATAACAAGACTTGTTTACTTTTGCAGTGTGTGTTGGGGGAGAGATGGTGTGTAAGACTGCAGAAGTTAGAACAAGCCATTGACATGATGAAATTCTGGTTTAGGTGATTTAGATACATTAGTTCCTTTAATTGTTGCATAAGAGTAATTTGGATAAATGAGAAAAAATTAATATTAGATTGCTTCATAATTATTTGAATGTGCAAGATATGTTAGGAAAAATGTCACTTATTTCCACCTGTATATGTTTGCATTATTGACACACATGATTGTGAGAGCTGATCTCTAATCAGTGCTTCCCTTGCTAGAAAACCCCTGGCTCATCTTGTAATGCAACTTTTCTTCCTATGAACTCCTCTAGGTAATAGTGGAGATACGTTTTGTTTCACTTTTAAATTTATTTTGCTTTTATATAGGCCTTTTAAATAATAATGTATGTTTTAGAGGTTGGAAATAATTCTCTTAACATTCTTAAAGACAAAAAAAATATTCCTTTATATAGGGCCCCCCAAAATTTAAACATTTTTATGTGTTTTATAATAAAGCTATTGAGGAAAGTAATTTTCATGAGATTTATCATTTATCATTTTTAAGTGCTCTGTAATTTGGTCTACAATTGTTTGTGCAACAGTTTGTAATATTAAGAGGACTTCTGAAGGAACGAACAGGCTTTTAAATCTTAATCCATGGTCTTCCAGTTTAATATCAGTGCAAACCTGGACAATGTTGTTCCTCTTTCGTGTTGATTCTCATTCACTATATGCCGGATGTTGAAAACAGAAATCTATTATTAGTATCTCTTTAATTTCCTGTAGCTGGACATTTGAATATCCTTATTATGGTAGGGAAATACATGCCTTCTAAAATTTTCCTCAGTGATTCATTATGAGTTTGAAATTAAGCAACTATTTTCTCTTCTTGTCTTATGTTGTCATCTCTGGTTCAGATGGACTTCAGAATGAAGAAACACGACCTCACTACAATCAAACTTTATTTAATCTGCTCAGTTACTGTTCAAGCCTAGCCAGAGCACAAGCCTGGGCGAGAGATTGGTGGAGCCTTCAGTGTTACAGCTCAACCCTGGGCCAAGGCACAAGCCTGGCTGAGGTGCCAGTGGAAGCACCTTCAGTATTACAGTCTCAGCCCTAACCAAGGCACAAGCCTGGCTGAGGTACCGGCCTGGCGGAAGGCACCAGTGGAAGTGCCTTCAGTATTACACCTCAACCCTGGGCCAAGCCACAAGCCTGGCCAAGGCAACAATGGAAGTGCACAGCTCAGCTTCACAGCTTGGCTTGCAGCCCGATGTTAATCCTTTCAACTCAGCTCGGCTTTCTAGGCTTGGTGTCCTGTCTCGCAGCTAGATGTTTGGCAGCTCGTCTAGGCGTTCTCACCCCAATGTTCCGCTGACCGAGAAGAAGATGGAAAGGGCACTCACGGCTTTGAGGTCACTCTTGATATAGTTTAGCTCTGTCACTGCCCCTGGGGGTTGGAGCCCCAGTTGCAGTGCTCTGATAGGTCAACCACTGTTTCTGAGCAAGGGCATTGGTTAAGGTTTGAAAACCAGAATAGCATGTTATGAAATAGGGTATCCTAATTGGAAAATGCTGATCAGCTGATTACAAGAGGTGCTGATTGGCTGACTGTGGGGGGTGTTGATTGGCTGACAATAATTAAAGGAATGGATTCTATTGGTTGAAAACTCTCTTACTGCTCTTGGTTGACTCAAGGTCCCTCTACCTATTGGTTAGTTCAGGATCCCTCTGCCTAGAGGTCCCGGGCTCAGTTACCTCCTCGTGCCCTCATCTTCTAGGCCATATTGATCTCCAAATGCTTCTTGTTTTCAGTGTGTATTTTAAACAAAGGGCACAAAGGTAATTTGGAGAGAATTTTCATGTTAATCATTACCTCATCGTAATTTTTTAATTGCTAATTTTACATAATTTTAATCCTTTTTAAAATTTTTCCTCAAACTCACTCTCTCTTCAACAGTCCTTTTTCCTCCAGGCTTCCAAGAGCACTGTCTTTATGTTTCTCTTCCTTTTAAATTGCCCATCGCATACAATTTACGAAACTCATGTATATATATTTGCTTCTTTATCCTTTTACATTTACTTAACCCTGTCAATTTTCAGAGCCATACACTGCAGAGGAAATCTGTAGTTTCTTGTTATCCACATCAACATTAAATGCACTGTTCTTGATGATTTTACAGTGGGGCTTGAGGTAGAAAGAGAGGAGATTGACAACAGATATGAGCAAATAAAATTATTACCTGTGTCCCATATACACTTATGTGAATTCAGATCTCATTAGCCATTACAGTAAATGAGAAAGTAATTAGGCAATTAAGTTTGATTAGTTGAAAAAACTAATAAAGGTGTACTACACTTGGTTATTGACCAGGGCTTGTGTGTGTATGTATATGCACATGTGTTTTTATATGCATGTGTGCATGTGTTAAGTGCAAAATTTGGCTAGATGTACTTGTAATGGGTGATATAATTTTGGTCTCAGTATGCAAACTTCTTTAATTGATTAGGACATGGCCTGACATCCCAACTCTTGCATATATCAAGAGAGAAAAGCATTTTTCTTTGTTTTATAAACCCCTAATTTATTCACATTAAAAACAAACATAAATGACTATTTTTATATGACAGTGACTATTATATGGTTTATTCTTTGGTGGAAATGCAAATTAAATTTTAATTCGCTTTCCAGGTACTCTGGAAATGCAATCTATTTTTTTTCTTGCCATCCTAACTGTAACTTTAAATGAGTATTCTCTTGCTGTATCTGAACAATTCCTGGCAAACTGTAGCTTAAACACTGCTATTTACATAAGGGTCATCAAGTAGTTTATTGTTAATTTTTCTATTCAGATTTGTTAGAAATAGTAGGACGGTAATGGGAAAGCAAACAAGAGTGACAGTGTTTATCCTAGCAAGTTTGACTGATGACCCATAATTGAAAGTTGTGTTATTTACCTTCCTGCTTCTCACCTACTTGCTCAGCATCACTGGCGATCTAATCATCATCACACTCACCTTGCTGAATGCTCACCTCAATACCCCCAAGTATTTTTTCCTTCAGAAATTTTTCCCTCTTAGAAATCGCTTATACTACTACCTGCATTCCTAAATTGCTGGTTATTAATGCACCTAGAGACAAAACCATTTCATATAACTGTTGTGTCATGCAAGTATTTTTTGCCTTCCTCCTTGGAGATTCTGAATTTTACCTGCTGGCAGCCATGTCCTATGAACGTTATGTTGCCATCTGTAAGCTCCTGCACTACACAGCCATCATCAACAGCAAAATCTGCGCACAGCTTGTCCTCAGTTGTCTTGCTGGGTTTTTTGTCATCTTTTCACCACTCACCTTGGGTCTTAACCTTGACTTCTGTGCTTCCAACATTGTTGATCATTTTTATTGTGACACTACCCCTCTACTGCAGATCTCTTGCTTAGACCCACCACTCATAGAAACAATGGGATTCATTTCAGCTTTGGTGACACTCGTTGTCAGGTTGGTAGTGGTGATAATATCATTGTACTGACAATTCTAAAAATCCCTTCAACTCTTCAGAGGAAAAAGGCATTTTCCATGTGTTCTTCCCACATGATTGTCATCTCCCTCTCTATGGCAGCTATATCTCATGCATATTAAAACCCTCAAAACCAACAAAGAAATTTTTTTTCCAATGGAATTTTGTGGTGCTCAATACTTCAGCTGACCCACTTTTGAACTCTTTTATCTATACCCTGAGGAATCAATTGAAAATAGCATTCATGCATATGATACAATAATTGTCCTTTTGCCAAAGAAATGAATGTATTGCTGCATTATATAAAGAAAATGAACAAATGAGTTTTAAATAATGTCAATTTATTCCAGTACATAGCTTCTATCTTTTTTTTCTGCTAATCACTTATATTCATCTTTATCTCTTTTCAAGCTTTAATTTTCATAAGTCTTTGTCCCAAAGAAGATAATTTCCATTTTTGTCTCCTTTAGACATTCTTTTTCTGATCTCACTTCCTTCCTTAGATATCTGGAGGAAACGAAGTTAAATTTTTCATTCTGTTTCATTTGTCTTTAGGTTTTCTATTTAATCAAGACAATAAATATTGTTTCTTTTAAATTATATTTAATGTATCACATGATGCAATGTTTATTGTACTCTCCTGTACTTAATAAGCGATTAATTGCAATCAGTAATAACATATTTAGACTAATTTTTTTAAATGTCTCTTTGTCCTGCCTCCAAGTTACTGGTGCATATTTCATTTAAATAATTACTAAAGAAATCCAATATATAATTGGGGTTTTCACATGAAAAAAAACACCCTCCAAATAATTTGTGATACTAATGCAACTTATTTGAAACTGCTTGGTAAATGAAGGTTTTAATGATGAATTAATACTTCTTATTGTATTTATTCTTGTCAGAAATTATTTACATCTAATATATGTGTCCCCTATTAGTGAAATGAATATTGTAGAAGAATCAGATTTAGTTCTTAAGGAAAGATTTTCTAATAGTGTACCACAATCCATTAGGGGATTATGTAATGAATTTCTTTGACATGATGAGGATTTTATAAATGAGTTAGAACAGAAAGAGATGCAAATAAAACATAGTATTTCATGAAATTTGTATTTCAGAAGTGTGGGTATAATAGTCCATAATATTGTTTCCTATTTCTTCTTTTTTATTTTTAACTATGTGTCTTGATTTGAAACAAGAAACATCTTTGAAAAACACTATCTAAAGCTGCTGAACAAAAACACAGCCAGGGAAGAAAGTAAATTTTATAATAACTTGATTGGGCAATTGTACATGTTTCTGTAAAATATGTACAATGAAGTAGATCTTAAAAGATATTTGGGTTAATAATATGACCTTAGGATGAAATGGTTATTTAAATAGCTGGTTATATTTTTCCTTTGATCATTTTTTTCAGTTTTGAGAAAATAGACCTAAGAATCCTAGAACATCATCTAAATTTAGAAATACTAACAGCATAAATAGTAAAAAACACATATATAACATTTTGAGAAAATGAATAATAGTAAAATCTGTGGCTCCTCAATATTCTGAGTACAGTTGATTCCATTATATGCCAATCAGAATGCGTTTGCTTAAAATTTACCGCCATGAATTTATCATTGAGCTATTCTGAAATGGTTTATTTATGCATTTTAAAATGTCTGTCATCTGTAAATTACTTATCATAGATGATAATCTGTAACAATCAATAAAGGTCTAACAAGTCTAAACTAAGTCTTGACATTCCTATTTCTTCTCACTCCAAGGCAGAAGTAAATTTTCATCATGTGTTCTCTCTGCTACTTCTCTTCTATGACATACTATCTCACATTTACATCCATTAAAATCATCAACATTGATCTCTGAGTTCTAATTCTCCAGGTTGTTTACTCCTGCTGGTTTTGTTTTATTTTTTTAAATTGGATCTTTAACAAGTGACAAAGTTTCTTAAATATGTGAACTACTTTGTTCTTAAGGAAATTCTACCTGAAATGCTCAAATGTTTTATGCTGACATGCTATCTGCTTTCCTGCCCTTTCAGGTAGAATGGACAACAAATGCAATGTTGAAATAAGACCTGTATTTTTTTAATACCTACTAGATTTTTGATACTGCTAAGTGTTTATATAAACCACATGACAGTACTAAATTAATAATTAACATTATGCATGGAATCAAAGGAAAGCTCAGAGAAGTTAAGAATACTTCAAATGACAAAGAGCAAAAATGAATAGTCAATTTTAAACTCAGGAAGCTTCATTTTCTTTAGTCAAATAGGATACTGTGATATCTTTTAAGAATCTATCTTAAACCTAGACTCCAGTAATTTCTGAATTGCATGGTAGAGGACATTTCTACCATCCTTCCTCCCTCCCTCTCTTCCAACTTCCTTCCTCCCTCCTTCCATCCCTGCTTCCCTTCTGTTTTTCCATACAAAGCACACTGAGTTGAAGACTGAGTGGCAAGAATATTGTTTTATACCTTTATCCACCCATTCATATCTTAAGCTCCCATTCTATTCTGTTCTGCTTCCTCATTCCTTCTTGTTACAAGGCTAATAAAATTATTCGGAACCCTCTAAG
The DNA here is from genome assembly GCA_026826555.1 of Tolypeutes matacus. NCBI lineage: Eukaryota > Metazoa > Chordata > Mammalia > Cingulata > Chlamyphoridae > Tolypeutes > Tolypeutes matacus. The sequence goes on along the minus strand of JAKSZT010054107.1, from coordinate 1,216,237 downwards.
TACCCAATTTAAATATCACTTGTCTTAAGAACATTATCTGTCTTCTCAAGGCAATTTGTCACTCTATTTTCTATGCAACTTCACTTAAGTTACTGTCAATTTTTCAAAAACTTCATGGCATGTAAAATTCATTCATCTTATATTCCAGTTGATTTGCCCATAAAATTTGTTGTTTTGAAAAAGTTTTTTTTTTTAAATAAATTCTAATAGATACGTACTTCCTCATTGACTTATGTTGCATTTATACTTTCTTTTTCCAAGTTGATCTTCCAAAATTTAAATAATATACCCAATATTGAAAGTTCCTTATTTTTAATTCAAAAGTGATATACTGAAACTTCCATGCCCTCTCTCAGGAAACATATCGCAATTTTTTGTCAATTACTTAGTAATGTAAAATCTCTTCTCCTCTAAATATTGTTGCTTCTAATTTTTTGAAATGGCAAAATCAATATTTTAGCTTAGCTGAAATATAATTAGAGGTTTAAACATGTTGGCATTTTTCTATGTTTAGTGTCTCAAGAATGTATAGATCACTTTTCTATTAGAATAAGTCCCAGGCTGACATCTAGTCTTTATGTGAACATTTGAAAATACATTTTCTTAAATTTTAAATTTATATGTCATTCTTACTACTCCCTTTCTTCCAAATATGTCATAATCACTATATTCAGATATTCAAATAAATCTCTGCTCATTTGTAATACTCTGGTTATAAGTTGTAATTTTTAGCTAGATCTTCTCTCTTTTCTAAATTACTTTTATTTTAAATATTTTTATATCTACTTCATGCTGAAAGCTGAATTGGATTTTCCACTTTGATCAAAATACCTGAAATATTTTATTCCTATGAAATATGCTTCCCTGGATGATTTTTAATCTGAATTTGGAAATCATCAACCATTGCCTACATATTTCTATTGCTATTTTAAAATTTCATTTTATCCCCTCACTCCTCCCTTATTGGTCTATAACTCCCTAAGTTTGTTTGAATTTGAGTTGTCCAAGAAAGTGATTGACCACTAGGTGGAAGTAACATACAATGCTTTGCTTTGACAAGTTTACATGAGAGGGAAAGTGCCTCACAGGCAAAAAAATAAATAAAAATCTTCCAGAGATATTAGGGAGCCAAAAGTGGGAAATCAGTTCAGGAAAAGCACCTAAACTCCTAGGAAGGAGCAGAAAGTATGTGTGGTTGCTTACATGTCTAGAGGATGATATAGGGTCTGTCCCTAACCATAAAGTTATGAGGGGCTGAAACAACAAAGGACTTTATAAGTCAAGTGACATCTTAGAAATGGAAACAGACACCGCATGAAGTTCCATGAAATTTAAAGAGAAAGTTAATTCTAAATGATTAAAAATAGCTTATTTGGGCTATTTCTAATATAATTAGGTATAAGAATATTTGAGTTTGGTGCCAGCAAGCTCCTGGAGTGGACCAAGACTACTGTGAATTAGGAAACGTAGAAATTCTGTCAGGATAAAATCTAGGCCTTTCCTAATTTTTCATATTTCTGAAGGTGGAACCATCCTCCTTTCTTTGAAAGAAAATCTTAAAATAATCCTTTGTCTGCCCCTTAAATGCCACATCTAACCCTCCGGCTAACTTACTCAACTTTTAAATCTATTTGAAATCTTAGCTCAAGCTTCAATCATCTCTTGATTGAAATACTACACAAAATTGTTTGTTATCCTGCCACAAAACCCTAAGCATTTCACCACTAGTGATCTTTCCAAATAATTATGACAGATAACATTTTCCTTTGCTTAACACTGTAATATGCTTTCCCATCTGTTTGAAAATGAAGTCCATGTTCCTTATTTGGTTTACAAATTCCTATTAGAACTTGCCTCTGTCTATCTCCTTGACTTAAGTTCTTTATTTTCTCCCTTTCATGCATTATGCTCTAGCCCCACTAGCTTTCCCACCTTTCCTTAGAAAGTTTATTCAGCTGTGAGAGTTCTCATTTAGACCTTTCCTTTGTCTGGTTTCCCCTTCTTGTGATATTCCCATGAATGTTTACTACATTTGATTTAAAACTATTCTAAATTGTCACTTATGTAAATTGGTTCCTTAACCACCAAATATAAAATCTATTCTTTCTCTCCATCATAATACCCTATATCGATTCTTCTGAAAACATTTAACACTGTGATTTTTAACTTTTTTTTCATATGTTTATTTCTTCATTTCCATCAATAGAAAGTAAGTCCTGTTAGAACAAGTAGTTTATATGCCTATTTTAGTGTTTATGCCTTTATCATAGAGCGGAACTGGGCACCAAGTGAATATTCACAAATATTTTGTCATATGAATAATATTGAATAATTAATAATATGCTCTTTATGTTAACACTATTGAGTTATAATTTGCATACAATAATATTCATATAATTTACCAGTGAAGGTTCATTAATATGACCAATGCATGTATCCTATAAGTCCCCCACCTCAATGATGATTTTCCATTTTCCCAGAAAAGTCCATTGTGACATTATGAAACCAACCTCCCTGTTATTTATACCCCAACAAACCACTGAGGTTTTTATTTTAATATATACCAGTTATGTCTGTTCTAGATTTTAATATAAATGGATCATAAATTCTGTACTTTTCTTTTCTATGTCCAGTATTTTTCACTAGATTCAGTGCCTCATATGCATCCAAGTTGTTTTGTGTAGCAATCATTTAATTCTGATATTCAGTCTATTTAAATTTAAATTTTTTATAGTTGGGCTTATATCCAGAATCTTTATATTTGTTTTCCATTATCCTTTTTGTTTTTTTTTCTCTGTTACTTTTTATTGCTATTACAGACAGGTCCAAGGTGGTATATGATGTTCCCTCACCTCATGGCATCGATGACTTTATATAATTTCTTCATCTTGAGTCCAGGATAAGCTTGATTGCTGTCAACCAATTGAATATGGCAATGAGAAAATATGCCAGTTTGTGATTAGATTGATATTGGATATGACTGTGCTTATATAAACCTCCCTCTTAGCAGAAGGGAGCAGAAGATTCCCCTTACAGGTTTCATGTAGTAGGTTGTCATGTTGGAGAATTCCATGTGGCAAGGAAGTGTGGGTGATCTCAGGGACTGTGGATAGCTTCTAGAACCTGTGGTTTGCCTTCAGTTGAAAGTTGACAGTCCAGTGTCCTCAGTATTACAGCCACAATGAAAATCATTCTGACAAAAACCTGAATGAGCTTGGAAGTGGTTTCTTTCCAGTAGAGCCTCCAGATGATAACAGAAAAAGGTCAACAGCTTGGTATTTTCAAGTGCTCTGAGAAGAGGACTTATGTAGGTTGAGTTGACTCCTGACCCATATTAATAGGGATATTATGAGTGTGCATATTTTTAAACTGCCAAATTGTTGGTAATTGCTATGCAGTAATAGAAAATTAGTACAACTAACTTTGGGGTGGGGGTTGGTTGAGTTTTTTAAAATGTTCCTTAAGTGGCCAATTATCCATAGTTTTTCATTCTTATTTTAGTAGTCTCTCTCAGGCTTTCATATGCATTTTTGACTCACCAGGATCTACATAGCATGAATATTATGTACTTTCATAATTTCATGGTGTCAGAATTTCCATGTACTGTTTCCTGTTTGATTCATCTAGTGGTGGAAGCAGCCATAGGAAATTCACCTCTCTAATGAATGTTACCTAGAATAAGTTGTTCTCACCCTCCAGGCACAGCTCATTATCTGCTTCTCTTTCATGAGGATGTCTGGCCTAATCACAGGTAAAAAGCAGCTCAGAGCATCCTTTATCAGCTACAATGTTGTCCATCATGATATGGGCCACTGACATGCAAATCAACATGGGTAATAGACACATAGGAAGTCTTGAAATTTTTTGAAATTTTTCTTTCAGAAGCTTCCATGTATAAGGACACAATGTTCTTTATATTTTCATTTTTCTAATAATAAGTCAGTGTAAATAAAAATACTACTTAAAAACAGGGGAATAAAACATAATGAGGAAAAAATGCATATAATATAGAATTGCCAGGGCATATGTGAGTAGCTTGGGAGGATGTAGTAAGTCCAAGAAAGTTTCTGTAGAATTTGTACCATGAACTGGACCTTGAAAATTTGGGTAAAGAATATGATTTCAGAAAAGAAAAATGATCTAGCTAAATGATTGATTATATTTTTTTCCCAGACCATTTATGTTTTCAATCCAAAGTGATTTCTGCCTGATATGCTAAATGTAATCGGTAGAAACTGGGATTTTGAAGAGAGAAAAGGCTTATTTAGCAAAGCCTAGACTCCCAGATACTGCAGGTCACTTTCTTCAAATCAGAATCCCTGAACATGAAAAGTAAGGGATATTTATTGGATTTAAACAAAGGGAGGTGTGGCTAGGGCTGTTGGCACATTGGGATTGTTTAGTAAGCATTCTAACTAATGACTCATTATAATGAAGAAGGGGCTTGTGTAAGAATGTCAGATCTTAGTACTAGAAAATCACAGCACAGCTTAAGTATTGAGGCATTGTATGGAAGCTTTGCAACCGAGGATTAAGAATTATATAGACGCCTTTATATTATTAAAAAGAAAAAAAAAAGCAAAATATTTATATGTAAAATTGCTGAAACTGGCTGGGTATAGCCTAGACCTACCTACTATTATGATGGTCATTCTAAACAGGTCTCATTCCTGCATGTGGTTATATAAAATTTAGCCTCTCCCTTGTGTATAATCCCTCCACAGTCCTGTTTGATATCCAAATGGGACACCCTGTGACTGATCTCTACTCTGTACTTTCCTATCCCAGAATTTTGATCTCTGATGATTATAAACTTGTAATGAGAATTCACCCTGGTTTGGTACCCATCCTACCATGTTCAACACTTAATGTTTATTAATAAAGGAACCTATGCTCACCTCCACCTCAATTATCCATTAGCATCACAGTGGTAGAAAATATTAGAGTTTCTGCAAACCTGGAATCTGATTTGAGATTATATACCTCCAGTCTCCAGCCAGTGAATAAATCCTCTTTTCCTTCCTGCTCTAGTTAGGTGTGTCTGTTCTGCCATGCCAAGCAAATGAACCCAGCCGAGGCCCACCCTGCTCCCTCTTCAGTTTGGCGCCCAATATGGGGCAGACGTACTTGTGAGAACGACACTACTTGGTGGACTCCTGGACCCCCTAGGTAAGACATTCGTGAACCCTGACTCTGCAGCTGCCACAGTGATTTACTCTGAGAAATGTAGGGGAATCTATCTCCTCCAGTGTCCAAGTTCTCTAATGGTGGTGGATTAAGAAGGAAAAATGGGTTGCTCTGTGTGTTCTGTATGTGTGTATTTGTTATTCTGGGAACACCCAGAGGCCCATTATTTCCTGCAAATGCTGTCAGTGGTAATTGCATGCTTGTTATCTGTGGTTTACTTTTGGAACAGGAAAGGGCCTGCCCCTGGTGTAAGGAAGTGTTGCTGAGCTTGATGGCTGAGGTCTTGGTTTCATACTTATTAACTAGAATGGGAAATAGCCAGAATTCATAAGTTAAAGGAAAAAAGCAACCCACTGAGTTGCAACATTAAATATTGGGAACAATTTGGTTGTGGACCTATGACTAAAACAGAATGATTTGCTTTTATAAGGAAGTCTGGCCTCGATAAACTTCAGAAGGTGAACAGAAGTGGCCAGCACAAGAATCTTTAGAGTATAATACTATTCTACAGTTAGTCTGATTTTGTAGAAGTTTAAATAAATGGGATGATATATCTTATATCCAATGCTTTATGGCCGAAATTCAGAAACCTCAGAGAAAATGTTTTAGACATGGAGTATTATCAATTAGTCAAGCCCCTAGATCCCAGCACATTAAAATTAGAGAAAATGATGATTTGTCACCCCAGCTGGCTAAAAAAATCAGTTAATCAACCACCTGTACAAAAGCCCAAGTTAAATTATTGCAAAGATGAGTGGAATTGAACCCAGAAAATGACCCTCCAGGACTCTAAATCAACTGATGAGCTCTTAGATACTATTATTGTCTTAAGTACCTTGAAAATTGAGAATGCCACTGCTCCTACAACCCCCACCTCCATACAGAGGGATGAAAACAGATCTAAATTGCCATTATATCCCTCAGAAATGGCTTCCCCATCCCATATCTGGAGTGGTGTATATTTTAGGCAGGGCACCTCTATTTTAGGAGGTCAAAGCAAGGGCCAAATCCCTCACAGGCATATACCTGCAGGAATTCATTTCCAAGGATAACCCAGGGGCTATTTTTATGTACATACTCTCAATATCTGATCAATACAGTTGGAAATATCGAATCCCTAGTTAGAAAAAGAGCCCCAGAAAGAAGGAGAATGTTTTTGAATCTATATTTGCAATTTATAATCCAGATTGGGCAGATATTCAATATTTACTGAATGTTCTTTTAACCCTCACAGGAAAAGTGAGTTGTACTAGAAAAGGTTCAAGATTGTGCTGATTTTCTGCCCAATGGAAACAATCCCATTCATGTCCCTGAAAGCCAGGCAATACTTTTTTTAAAAATTGTGGGTAAAAATCAAATTTTTCACAATACATATCAATATTTGTAAAATGATATGTAAATATATATGCATGTATGTGCATTTGCTTACAAAAATGTCATTTATATATATATATATATATATATATATATATATATATTTTTTTTTTTTAAAAGGTGCTTAGATTACCTAAATATTACAAGGAAACTACGGGGATTCCCATGTTCCCCACCTCCCACACCTCCCAGAACATCCCACACAAACATCTCCCACAAGTGTGGCCCATCACCCTCAATGGACCTACACATCCTGGGGCCTTGCCATAAACCATAGACCACAGTTCACATCGTAGACCACACTCTCTCCCACACGGCTCTGAATGGTGTCGTGCTGATTTAAAATGGCCTACATCCGTCACCACAACGGCACTCAGGACAACCCCCAAGTCCCGAAAAAGCCCCTGTATTTCAACTGCACATCCCCTCCCTGCCCCAAAAGTGTCCAGTGGCCACTGGCTCCACCTCACTAATTTCTTCCATTGCTAGAATCACCGTATGCATACAGCAGAATATCATTAAGTCCACTCTAGTCCATAGTTCTTCCCCCTATCCTGAGGGGACTGGGATGGTGATGTCCACTATACCTCCAAGTGAGAGAGGGCTTATATCCCATGGATATAGTGGGTGGGATGATCCTGCCTGCAGCTGCCCGCCATCTCCATTCCCTGGGATGTCCGTTACCCATCGTTGTCTCCTCGCCAGGTGACTTGGATGAGTCCATTGAGCTGTAGGGTAGGAGTTGCAACTCCACTGATATTCCACGCACACCTGGCACATAGGTAGGCCAGAGGCTCCAGTCTCTGGAAGTATACCTAAAAACTCCAGCATCACATATAGGTTTGAATAGAAGGGACTGATGAACCATGTGCAGGGAGGACTTACTTGAGTCCAATTCTGTTACTCTCAGGAGCACAGATTCCAAAATAGAACCCACTGATAAGGCATCAGTCTTTGGAGCTATCCCCCCTTATATAGGACCTGCGTGTCTCCAGAGCCCTCATATCACCTCTGTGTGGGGTGATATGCACTTTGGTGTTCTGTGGGATCCTACTGAGGTGTGCGTAAGCGTTACCTCTGGGATGACTTCCCAACTCTCTTTGAAGTCTCTTAGCCACTTGAACTCATTTGTCTTTACCTTTTCCCCCTTTTATTCAAGGTCTTTTTCCAGTTGTGTTGCCAGTTGGCACTTGGTATTAATCCCTTGTTGCCAGGGAGGCTCATCCCCGGGAGTCATGTCCCATGTTGGGGGGAAGGTAAAGCATTAATATGCTGAGTTTGGCTTAGAGAGAGGCCACATTTGAGCAACAAGGAGACTCTCAGGTGGCAACCCTTAGGAACCCCATAACAGTAAGCTAAGTTTCAGTTACAAGAGCAAATACTCATAAGGGTAGTCATCAATAACAAGAACTCATCTGTGGGCCATCCTCTTTTGACAGACACTGTCCCTGCACTCAGAAGACTGTTGTGGCTCCCTTAGAAAATGTGGCAGAGCTCTCCAGGCTGGGAATTCACATTCCCTCATTTATTGAGTGATTGTCCACCCACCATGACCGTGCCTCAACCTTTGCTCATTTGAATGATTTTGTATATATTTCATGTATATTCAGATTAACTTACTCCCATGAATCCCCCCTCCCAGACATCCCCCACCCATAATCCTCTGCAGCACCCATTGTAACCCTTCTGTGATCTAAATCTTCCATGAACTTGTAGCCCATATAATAATCAAATACACTTAATAGGAAAAAGAAACAACAATGATAAGCTTAAATGCAAGAGATAAACACAAGGAAACTCAGGAAAATAAAACAAAACAAACAAACAATTAAACAAAAAACAAAACAAAATATAATTAGCGGATCATGACATTAAAAAAAATGGAAAAAAAAAAGAAATGCCTTTAAAAAATATATATTCTTTTTTCCCTTTTATCACTGTATTATCGGATGTCCAGTGTACCATGACACCTTCCCCCTCTCAATCCCCAGTGTCTCCCAAATTTTCATTTAATTTTCAAAGAAGTTTTAGGTCACAGCAAAGTCATACACGGAATACCAGAGACTCCCAGATACCAAACCACCCCACCAACCCCACCCCATATATTTTTTTTAGATGTTAGCATTGTTATAACTGTTATACAGATAGCAAAATATAGCAACTAAACATTGTCAGTGGTTTACAGTATAGTTTACAATTTAGACGATACAGTTTAATAAGTTTTGATGATATTTACCATGTCCTGTGTCCATTACTATAAGGTAATGAAAATCCTTTCCCATGACCACTAAATACCCCCTGTTTGTTCTTGTCTGTTCCTTCCTACCCCCCCCCCCTGGGGCATATGACACTCCCCTCTCTTGACTCATGGAATGACAAGATTCATAGTTACATATCTTGGGTATTCCAACCTGCCCTTCCTAATCTACCCACCTGTGAACCCTGAACCACCACTCCCAGTAATATCACTACCCATCTGTCCTAGCCTTCAATATGCAACTATACTCTATCCCTTTACCATAGATTATGTCCATATGGGTGATGGCTCACAGCCTACTCTTCTCTTTCTCTCCCTTGTTAACCTATCTTTCAGAAAATGGTTCTCAGAGACTGCTCACTTTCCTCAGTTCAAATCAGTGAGGTCATATACTGTTCATCCTTCAGTGCCTGGCTTGTTTCACTCAACATAAGGTCTTCAAGATTCATCCATGTTATTCCATGTGTTAGCACTTTTTTTTTCTTTTTTTTTAACTTTATTTTGTACATTTAATAATTGAAAACAAAAGCAATTAAAAACTAAAAAGCAAACACAGATGAATAAATTTATACATTTCTCAATTAAATGTAATGGATACATGTAAATATTTTTGTTGTTTTGTTTTTTGTTTGTTTGTTTTTGTTTCTTGTGAATCAAACAATATATTACACAATATATTTGGCTCATAGTAATGCATTCATACAGTATTTATCCTTTTGTGTCTGGCTTGCTTCACTCAACATAATGTCCTCCAGGTTCATCCATGTTGCCATATGCTTTAAGACTTCATTTCTTCTTACAGCTGCATAATATCCCATTCTGAATAGACCACAGTTTGTTTTTCCATTCCTCTGTTGATGGACACCTGGGTTGTTTCCAACTTTTGGCAATGGTGAATAATGTGGCTATGAACATCAGTGTGCCGATGTCTGTTCGTGTCACTGCTCTCAGTTCTTCTGGGTATATACCCAGTAGTGGTATTGCAGGGTCACATGGCAAGTCTATATTCAACTTCTTTAGGAACTGCCAAAAAGTCCTCCATAGTGGTTGTACCATCCTGCAGAGGAAATAAATAGTGCATTTTCAGTAATATCATTGAATGTGAATGGATTAAATTCCCCAATCAAAAGATACAGGCTGACAGAATGGCTAAAAAAACATGAGCCAGCCATGTGTTAGCACTTTATTCCTTCTTACAGCTGACTAATATTCCATTGTATGTATGTACCACATTTTGCTTATCCATTCATCTGTTGATGGGCACCGGGGCTGATTCCAACTTTTGGCAATGGTGAACAATGCCGCTATGAACATTGGTGTGCATATATCTGTTTGTGTCTTTGCTTTCAGTTCTTCTGGATATATACCCAGCAGTGGAATTACTGGATCATATGGAAGACCTATTGTTAATTTTCTGAGGAACCGCCAAACTGTCCTCCACAGTGGTTGGACCATACCAGAGTCCCACCAACAGTGGATGAGGGTTCCTATTCCTCCACATCCTCTCCAATATTTAGTGTCTGCTGTTTTTTTAATAGCTGCCATTCTGATGGTTGTAAGATGGTATCTCATTGTAGTTTTGATTTGTATTTCCCTGATAGCAAGTGATGTTGAGCATTTTTTCATGTGCTTTTTAGCCATTTGTATTTCTTCCTTGGAGAAGTGTCTTTTCAAGTCACTTGCCCATTTTTTAAATGGGGTGTTTGTCTTTTTAATTTCAAGGTATAGGATTTCTTTATATATGCAGGATATTAGGCTCCTATCAGGTATATGGTTGCCAAATATTTTCTCCCATGGGGTAGGCTACCTTTTTATTTTCTTAATAACATCCTTTGAGGTGCAAAAGTTTTTAATTTTGATGAGATCCCATTTATCTATTTTTTTTCTTGCTGCTCGTGCTTTGGCTGTGAAGTTCATGAAACCATTTCCTATTACAAGGCCCTGTAGATGTTTCCCTACATTGTCTTCCAAGGTCTTTATGGTTTTGGCTCTTATATTTAGATCTTTGATCCATCTTGAGTTGATTTTTGTATAAGGTGTGAGATGGTATTCTTCTCTCATTCTTTTGGATATGGATATCCAGTTCTCCAAGCACCACTTGTTAAAGAGGTCATTCTTTCCCAATTGAGTGGGTTTCATGGCCTTGTCAAATATCAGATGACTGTATATGCGAGGATCTATATCAGAACTCTCAATTTGGTTCCATTGGTCAGTAGGTCTATCCTTGTGCCAATACCATGCAGTTTTGATCACTGTAGATTTGTAGTATGTTTTAAAGTCAGGTAGTGTGATACCTCCAACTTCATTTTTCTTTTTCAATATGTCTTTGGCAATTCAGGGCCTCCTGCCTCTCCAAAGACATTTTGAGGTTAGTTTTTCCAGTTCCTTAAAAAATACAGTGTTGACATTTATTGATATTGCATTAAATCTGTAGATTAGTTTGGGTAGGATAGACATCTTGATGATGTTTAGTCTTCCTATCCATGAACAGGGAATATTTTTCCATTTATTTAAGTCTTTGATTTCCTTTAACATTTTGTGTAGTTTTCTGTATATAAGTCCTTTACATCTTTAGTTAAATTTTATTTCTAGATATTTGATTCTTTTAGTTACTATTGTAAATGGTATTTTTTTCCTGATTTCCTCCTCAGTTTGCTCATTATTGGTGTACAGAAATGCTACTGATTTTTGACCATTGATCTTATAGCCTGCAACATTACTGAACTCGTTTATAAGTTCCAGAACCTTGTTGTAGATTTCTCAGGGCTTTCTATGTATAGGATTATGTCATCTGCAAATAATGAAATTTTTACTTCTTCTTTTCCAATCTGGATGCTTTTATGCCCTTTTCTTGCCTCAGTGCTCACGCAAGTACTTCTAAGACAATGTTAAATAGGAGTGGTGATAGTGGGCATCCTTGTCTAGTTCCCAATCTCAGAGGGAAGGCTTTTAGGATTTCACCATTGAAAATGATGTTAGCTTTGGGTTTTTCATATATACCCTTTATCATATTCAGAAAGTTTCCATCTATTCCTATCTTTTGTAGTGTTTTTATGAGGAAAGAGTGCTCTATTTTGTCGAATGCTTTTTCTGCATCTATAGAGATGATCATGTGATTTTTTTCTTTCAATCTGTTTATGAGGTGTATTACATTGATTGATTTTCTTATATTGAAGCATCCTTGCATTCCTTCTACTTTTATTTTTTGGAAGAGCTTAAGTAGAATTGGTGTTAGCTTTTTCCGGAATGTTTGGTAGAATACAGCTGTGAAGCCATCTAGTCCTGGGCTCTTCTTAGTTGGGAGGTTTTTGATGACTAAGTCTGTCTCTTTACTTGTAATTGGACTGTTGAGTTCATCTATTTCTTATTTCATCAATGTAGGCTGTTTGTGAGTTTCTAGAAACTTGTCCATTTCCTCTAAATTATCATTCTCGTTGGCATATAATTATTCAAAGTATCCTTTTATGATACTCTTTATTTCTGTGGGGTCAGTAGTGATATCCCCTTGCTCATTCCTTATTTTATGTATTTGCATCTGTTCTCTCTTTTTCTTTGTTAGTCTGGCTAAGGGTTTGTCAATTTTACTGATATTCTCGAAGAACCACCTTTTGGTTTTGTTTATTATTTCCAGTGCTTTCTTATTCTCTATTTCATTTAGTTCTGCTCTAATCTTTGTTATTTCCTTCTTTCTACTTCCTTTGTGTTTAGTTTGTTGTTGTTTTTCCAATTCCTCCAAGTGTGCAGTTAGGTCTTCAATTTTAGCTCTTTCTTCTTTTTTAATATATGTATTTATGGCTATGAACTTCCCTCTCAGGACTGCTTTCGCTACTTCTCATAGATTTTGATATGTTGTGTTGTTGTTTTCATTAGTTTCAAGGTAGTTACTGATTTCTTTTGAGATTTCCTCTTTGACCCACTGTTTGTCTAAGAGTATGTTGTTTATCTTCCATATCCTTGTGCCTAACCTGTTTCTCTGGCCCTTAGTGATTTCCAATTTCATTCCGTTGTGGTCAGATTAATTACTTTGTATAATCCAGTCTTTCTGAATTCATTGAGAGTTGTTCTGTGGCCTAGCATGTGGTCTGTCTTGGAGTATGATCCATGTGCACTCGAGAAGAATGTAAATCCTGCTGTATTTGGGTGTACTGTTCTGTACATATCTATTAAGTCCAGGTCTTCTAATGTACTCTTGAGTGCCTTTGTTTCTTTAACTATTCTCCATCTAGATGTTCTGTCTAATGATAACAGTGTATTGAATTCCCCTGCTCTAGTTGTAGAGGCCTTTGTTTCTCCTCTTAGTTTTTCCAGAATTTGCCGCTTGTATTTTGAGGCACCCCGATTAAGTGCGTAAATGTTGATGATTGTTCTCTATTCTTGAGAGGTTACCCCTTGTACTAATATGTAGAGTCCATCTTTGTCTCTTACAACAGTTTTGCATTTAAAGTCTATTTTGTCTGATATTAGAATAGCTACTCCTGCCCTTTTTGGCTATTGTTAGCTTGTAAAATGGTTTTCCAGCCATTCACTTTCAGCCTCCTTGAATCCTGGGTCTAAGGTGGCTTTCTTGTAGACAGCATATAGATGGAACATATTTTCTTATCAATTCTGCCAATCTGTGTCTCTTGATTGGTGAATTTAATCCATTAACATTCAGTATTATTACTCATAACAAATATCTTACTTCAGCATTTTTTCTTTGGGTTAATGTATGTCATATGTTCTTTTGTTTCTCTTTTTGTCTTTTCAGTTGTTGTTAAAATCTCTTCCAACTCTCTCTCCCTTGTTTTTTTCCTTCCAACTTGTAGAGCTTCCTCTACTATTTCTTAAAGTGCAGGTTTCTTATTGACATACTCTATTAATTTCTGTTTATCTGTGATTATTTTGAACTCTCCAGTGTTTTTGAATGCCAGTTTTGCTGGATAGAGAATTCGTGGCTGGAAATTTTTTCCTTTAGTATTTTGACTATGTCATACCACTGTCTTCTTGCCTCCATGATTTCAGCTGAGAAATCAGCATTTATTCTTATTGTGCTTCCCTTGTATGTGATGGTTCTCTTTTCTCTTGCTGCCTTGAGTATTTTCTCTTTCTCTTGAGCATTGGACATTTTGACAAGTTTATGTCTTGGAGTTAGCCTGTTGGGATTTATACTATTTGGGGTGCGCTGTGCTTCCTGGATCTGCACATCCATCTCTCTCAATAGGGCTGGGAAGTTTTCAGCAATTATTTCCTTCAATACTCCTTCTGTTCCGTTTCCCTTCTCTTCTCTTTCTGGGATGCCCAAAATGCATATGTTTGTGTGTTTTGTGTATCGGTTAATTCCCTGAGTCCCTGCTGGATTTTTTCTATCTTTTTGTCTATCTGTTCTAATATCTCTTTGATTTCATCTGTATTGTCTTCCATATCACTAATTCTTTCCTCTGCCTGTTCAAATTTGCCGTTATGTGAATCCAGAGTCTTTTTGATTTCTTGGATTGTGACATTGTTCACCATCATATCCATTATTTTTTTAGGCATGTTTGCAATTTCTTCAGTATGTTCTCCTAGTGTCTTCTTTATATCCTTAATCTCTTCCTTCACTTCTTTAAGTTGTTTCATGATATTTGTTTGGATAGCTTTGATTAGTTTTTCGATGTTCTGCATCACTTCCTGGTTTTTAATTTGTTTATTGGACTGGTCCATGTTTTCCTGTTTCTCAGTGTCATTTGTATTTCTTTGTTGCCCTCTGGTCATCATATTATCTTGATGGGTTTATTCAGTTGATTAGCTTTTCTCTTTGCTCTAGAGTTTTATCTAGCTGGTGATTCTGTGTGTGTGTTAGGTTTTCTCTTTGGCACTTTTTCTTCTTAATTTTATTTCCTTGCTTCTTTCTATGTTCCCTTGAAGGCAAAAGATTAGGGCCAGAGGAATCAAAAGATGTAAGGAAGACAGAAGGATAATAGTAATATTGATAAAAGTTAGAATAGGGGCCAAATGAGACTTAATGAAATGAATATTTAACTCGTAAAGGCAGTGTAGAGTAAGAGGGAAAAAAGTGGAGTTCCTACAATGGACTGGGAAAACAAATAGAGGAATATATATATAGTGATTTAGAAGGCTAGAATTATGAGGAGGGAGAGAAATAGTGAAGAAATGGCTGAAAGGAAATAGTTAAATTAATTTTAAAAAGAAGAAAACAAAATAGATGGAATAGAAATTGACACCCTTAAGTTGTGGGCATATTAAAAAATGTTGTATCTAAGAGCCACAACAGAAAGCAGAAGGCAGAAAGATGAAGGAAAGATAAACGATAGTTTGGAATACAAAATCAACATAGACAGAGAGTGGGAAACTACTGAAGAAGCAGCACAGCAAAGAAGCAAGAAGCTATCAGCACCTAATTTTAAAAAATGAAAGAAAAAAGAAAGGGGGGAGGAAAGAGGAAAGAAAAGCAAGAGACAAGAAATAAACAGAGAAAAAACAAAGAACCACACAGGCAAGCAGTCAAACAGAGCTAAGGAGGATCAATGATTCCCCTAGGGTCCACATGGATCCTCTCTGCCTGCTTGTGTTTATCAAACAATTTCCCTGCAGGGTTCTATATGCAGGTCCTGAAACAGATTTTAGCTATTAAACTAAATTAAAAAGAATTTATTTTTCATTTATTGAAGTGACTTTCTCTCTCTCTCTTTTTTTTTTTTTTTTTTTGGAGAAATACAGGACCCAAAATAAGTCCTCCTCTAGACCACCCCCCTCATGAAAGGGAGCCTAGCTGGGCTCATGGAAATTAATCAAGCATGTCCCACTTCTTGGACTCCCCAGGGTAGGTGGAGCTGTGATGTTAGTCAGTGTAGAGTGCTAAAGATGGCCGACTTCGCCCCTTCTGGAGCCAAGCCCCAGCATCACCGGGTTGCTGTGTAAATCAGGTTGTCTCAGCAGATTCGCCTCTCCTCTCAGCCTGGTGTTGCTTCAAGTAACCTTATCTGCTCCCCAAAGCTATGAGGCTGTCCAGGCTGCCAAATCGATGACAAAAAAAAAAAAAAAAAAAATTCCCTTCCCTCTCCTCCACCAGAACCCTCCCTCTTTTGGAGAGTGCCCCCTCTTCCTGGCTCCACGGGGACCTGGGGCTTATCCCTGGGCAGTTAAGCAAATCAACTCCCTCCCCAAACAGAATCACCCCCCCTCCACTGGGTTACAATTCGCTCTGGCTGTTCGGTTCACCCAAGGACCAAGGGGCTCCAGGCAGCCAAATCTCCAGAAAATAAAACTCTCTCACCCCTTTACCAGAGACCCCCTTGGAGAACACCCCTCCCGCTGTGCCCTGTTACCCGGTTGCCGTGCCCTGGGGCCCGCGGCTCCAACCAACTTTTTTATTTTATTTTTTCCCCTAACCACAGGGTTCAGCCGTCCATGCCAACCACTGCAGGCAGGCTTAAATCTCACGAATCTCTACCGTTCTGTCCACACCGTTGATCTACGCAGATAGATGTCCCAAACTTCTCACTCCATGCGCGTACGCACAGCACAAACCCCCGGGCAGGACCCCATCCACAATCCGCCTTGCTCTGGGAGCTTGCAGTGTGTGCCCTCCTACACTAACACCATCTTGCTGCTATTCCCAGGCAATTCTTGTAACTGATCCTAATTGGAACCTGAACAGACGGGAAATAAAACAAAACTGGATCATTATAAATCATGTATAATTTTGAGCCTTAGAAATGGGGTCCCTAAAAAAACAATTTAGCAAAACTCAGGAAACTGTTCAAATGGTAGATGAAATTCCATCATTATTCCTCAAGAGACTCTTCAAGACATAGCATCAGTTCACTGATTCAGACCAGAAATATCTTGTTAAGAGGCAAAAAGTTAAACAATCTTTTATTTGTCAAAGTGCTCCTAATACTCATCGCAAATTGCCAAAAGTAAAAGGAGTGGTAGGATTGCCAAGTTAGGCCTGGTAGAAATTGGTTCAAGGTATTCTATAACAGAAACAATCACATACAAAGTTAAATTAAATGGTAATATTTTAGGAATAGGCTGAGCAAAACCCTCCACCAACTGAGGGAACCAAGGAAAGGTAAGACCTCCAGGGCCCCTAGAAATCCTCTGGGCCCCAAGCAGAGTGCTTACTGCAAGGAGAATGGTCAGTGGATGCAAGAATGTCCCAGTGTCATAGGAAAAAAGCAACAAAGCCTCCTAACTCTACAGCCCAATATGCACAACTTGTGGGGCCAAAGTTAGCAATCTACAGCAATTATCTGTCAGTCTAAACTTATTATAAATTAGTTCTTAACTGCATTCATTCTGCTCAAATATTCCTAACTTGTTGCTGGCTACTAATAAAAGAGTTTCTAAGAACAAGCATGCATGTTACAGACATTGATCCCAGAGGATATCTTAACATCAGTAAAACCAGAGAGGTTAAATGATGGAGAGCTTAGAGACAGCCATACCAAACAAGTGAGAATTAAGAGTCAAATTAGTCAGTTTTATTTTTCTGTTGGTGTGTCTTACTCTATTTGTGTTTGTCTGATTGTTCAGTGTATATTTCCATACCTTCAGATGGTAATATCAAATTAACAAATGAAAATTCTTAAAAGACTTCTATTCAAATTGCTAAATATTAAATAAGTTCTTATATGGGTAAATGAATACTCTTGGAACCCAAATTAGAAAACCCAAACAGGATAAAAAATTCATATAAAATCAAACTAAAGAAACTATATAAAGAAAAAAAATAAAAATGTTGTCCTGAATTCTTCCACAATATTTCTATAGCTTATCATACCCGCAGGGTCCTCTCTTAACCTTGACTGAATTCGAGTGGGAAAATGTGGAGGATAGATTGATGTGGAAAGATATGGGAGATGTGAGTTATCTAAGAATTTTGTCTAATAGGCTCATAATTAAAAATGATATGAACAAAGGGGATTTTACAATATAAGCTTTGTGGTGCCTAGTCTTTCCTGTAATTCCCCAATTAAATGTTACAGCTCTGAGATGAGAGTAATTAATAACTCAATGGCCAAACTTTCAGTAAGTAAAAACAATGCCCTTGAAAGCTATGAAAAATGATAATTAAAACAAATTAAAACAAAACAATTATAATATAGTTTCCAGAACCTGATAGTCAGTATGCTTTTGAGATTCTTCACAATTTTAAGGATTATAAAAACAAAGCATTTTTAATCTTTGGAAGAAAAGAAATTAGAAATCATTTCTTACATAAACTACCATTATTTTGATTTTATTCTACTTGGGTATAGTCCTTCTAGCTTTATATGGCTACTAATAAACTTAGGTAGCATCAAGTCTGTTAAATAATAAGGATAATGAAAATTGTAAGTTTTTGGTTAATGAAATTATTATTTTTACAGACATCTTTTAAATTAATTGTTTTGCTCAAATTGAAATGACTAATTTTTCACAGAACAGAATGAGAGATATAAGATGAGACTTAAATGGATATATGAAGAAGTAGAAGTGTAGCTAGATTCCTCTAGGTTCTTGGATATGTTACATAAAAGAATTTTAGAACATGCTGGTTTAGTTAGGCCAGAAGTTTGTTAAAGAATGGGAGAACTCCGTGAGAATAGAAATGGGAGAAAGTAATATATTACAGGCCTCCAGGAGTAGTTGCAGGCTGTTCCAGGCAAACAGAGAGATTTAGCTTGTGTGCATACTTTTTAAACCATTCATTATTCCCTGTCTTGCTAATAATGTACAGGGGAGAGGTCTCAGCTGTTTGCTGTTTTGAGTGATTACCCACACCGGTCAGTTCCCTGGGAGGGGAGGGCAATGATAAGGACCCTTGAGAGTATCCTGGGGTTTTCCTTCACCCTGGATGAAAGCACTTTCCAAATGGAGGATTCTTGCTGGTTCTTCCAGCATCCTTCTGGTGGGGTCTTTAGTTCAGGGGTTTTTCAGGTGGGGTTCCATGGCTACATGTTTCATGGCCATGTTTTTCTGTCAGGTTTTAGATTTGTCTTCCCATTCCCTAAACTAACCTAACTCAGAAGGTTTGTGAAAGCCTGTATAAGGGGCTGTGTTTTGTCCTAAGACAAGATGGCTGGTTTTCATAACATCAGGATGGAAATTTGTAGCACAAGATGTAAATGAAAATGGAAAGTTGTGGAAGGGTAAGCGGAAGTAAATTTTGCTTGTTGTTGACTGTAATTTAATAAGCTCATTTAAAGGTGAAATTTATCTTCAGATGAAGTAACTAGTCTATGTGGTTATGGATAGTTATGGGAAATTTGTAAAAACATTTCCTAAACTGAAATATTACAATGTAAACGACTAATTCCAGGAAATCACTATTAAATAGAAATCTAGGAGTTGATATTAACAATAAAAGTAAGTAAATAGTAGAAAAACCTGTCAGATGCCACTTTAATCTATTATGATCAATGATAACTAGCATGTTGACCTCACCTTATCTTTAATGGTTAAAAAATAAATTAAAGCTCTGTGGCTATTTTGGAAGTTAAGTGTTTCCCAAATTATTTTACTTATTTATTTGTCACTGTGATAGAGGCCTCTCTGAACTGTTTAAATATAATACAAGATCTCTTTCACTTCCTCAGGTCTAGTATTTTCTTTCTTGGTATTCCTATCCATTTTCAACATGTTTACTTTAAGTTCTACATATGCTTCGCTAATCTCAAAAGTTATAATATTAAAAATAAGACCTATATTTTGGTGAATAGCCACTAAATTGCAAGCATAGCTATTTGTTTGATATAAGTCATGTAATTCTTAAAACAACAGTTTGATATAGTAATTTTAATAGGCATTATACATAGGATCAAAAATAGCTAAAAAAGGTTTAAAAATTTTCAAAAGACAAAAAACTAAATGGGAAACTAGTCAAATTTTAAACTCAGCAAGGCTAGTTTTCATTACTATGATAGGGGACATGGATGCCTTTTAAACTTTTATCTTAAGACTAGTCTCCTGTGATTCCTGTATGGCCTGGTAGGTGACAATTCTTTTTTATGCGTAGAAATCACAATGAGTTGAAGTCTGAGTGTGTATGAATAGAATTGTTTTGTAACTCAATGCAACCATCCATATCTGAGCCTCCCATACAGCTTCTGCTTCCTAATGCCTTCTTGTTAAAAGTTTACACCCTTATCCTGAATGCTCTAATTAAACATCATATTTCTTAAGACCAATCTCGACCTTATGAAAGCAGAATTAGTCATTTAATTCTCTGTGCAACTTCATGGATAATACAATTTTAATATTTGTTAACTCAATGGGATCTTTCCTTCAAAGATCATTCTAATTTGATAGCTGATTTGCTCATAAAATTTATTGCTTTCAATTCATTTTCTCAAATAAGTTCTAATAAAATTGTATTCTTCCATCTGAATATGAGTGCAGACTTCCTTTTCTTTGTTGTCAAATTGTTCTTCCATGATTTAGTTACAATATTTTTTATTCCAAAGGAACATTTAGAAACTTTTATTGCCGTGTCTCAAGGATAACTTTGATATTTTGTCAAATATAAAATCATTTGAATTCCAAACAAGTTTGTATTTTTTGCAATTCCTTTTATAAGGAAAACTGCCATATTTTTACTGAGCTGAATATTGTAAGTTGAAATCATCTTGGCATTAGATCACAATGCAAGGCTCTGAAAGCCAATGTATCCTTGTATACACAGAAGTACCAGGTTGAATATTCTTTTATCTGAACATTTGAAACTGCAATTTTATTTTTATCTGTGGTTTTTTAAAAAAAATTAATTAGAAAAGTTTTGAGTTTACAAAACAATCATGCATAACATACAGGACTCCCATATGTAACCCCACTGCTAGCACCTTTCATTGTTGTGGAACATTTGTTAGAAATGATGAAAGAACATCATCAAAGTATTACTGCTACTTATGGTTGATACCTTATTTTCAGTGTATTTTTTCCACATTATTAACACCATATATTAGCATTGTATATATGTTAGAGTTTATTAGAGAACTGTTAACCACAGTTTATTATCCACCACAGAGTTCTCTGTGTTATACATTCCTAAACCTTGTACAATACATCCAGTGTATTCTCAGTGGCTCTCAGTTTCATCAGGGTTGTGCTATCATCACCTCAGTTGATGTTAGAATGATTTAATTATTCCAACAGGAAATATGCCATACAACTCTGTGAAACTGGAATGATAAATGATTTTACTAATCATCTTGATTTGCATGAGCTTGCATTTTATTCAGGAGATTACAGAGAAGAAACAGAGGCTAAGTGAACCTGGCTGTATTAGTCAGCCAAGGGGGTGCTGATGCAAAATACCAGAAATCAGTTGGTTTTTATAAAGGGTACTTATTTGGGGTAGAAGCCTACAGTTACCAGGCCATAAAGCATAAGTTACTTCCCTCACCAAAGTCTATTGCCACGTGTTAGAGCAAGATGGCAGCTGACATCTGTGAGTGCTCAGGCTTCCTGGATTCCTCTCTTCCCTGGCCTTGCTTCTCTCCAGGCTCAGCTCCTCTGCTATATCCATAAGGTCAGCTCTAGGCTATCAGGCAACAGCTTTTTTTCTCTTCCTGGGGCCTTTTCTCTTTCCTCACGACCAAGCTCCTCTGTGTCCTTACTTCCAGGGGATCTAGCTCAAAAACTCCAAACTCCCTTCTCTGTGGTTTCTCTGTGAGTCCCTACCCACCAAGGGGGCAGGGATGCAATGTCCTACTGATGTGGCCCAATCAAAGCCTTAGTCATTATTTAATCATGTAAAAGTAAAACCTCTGAATCCAATATACTATAATATGCCTAGGGGAAAAGAACAGTTTACAAACATAATCCAATATTACTTTTTGGAATTTATCAATAATATCAAACTGCTGCACTGGCTAACATTCCAATGATCCTTTGTAATACTGATAGAGACCCCTGGACTTGCCCAGAGAGAAGAACTATAACAGAAATCAGACTGATACCAGTAAAGTCTGCTGATCTTCACCCAATGGCCACAATCTTATACCAACATCCTGATTGCTAATTAGCAAACTGTGCCCTAAGGACAGTCCAATTTCCCCTGCAGTTCACATAGTTCAGGTCTGCATCCCCATTCCCATTCCCCCTTTGTCTCAAGTAGCCATAAAAGCTGTTTGCCATTCTCAATCTTTTGTGCAGAAATATCATTTTTGTGCTGCCCCTGCATTAATGCAACTTTAGCTCAAAAAACCTGCTCTGCACCCCCTTTTAAAGTTTTTATTTTGTTTTCAGTATAACACCCCTATACCGCCTGTTGTTGACCCTTAATCTTGATATAGTATTTTCTTTGACATTGATGCAAGAATATTACAATTATACAGTTAACTATAGTCCATAATTTATATTAGTTGTATTTTCCTCATGTATCACCATATACATAACAACTTGTAATAGTTTCCTTCACTTGTTCTAGCTCATAAGAACATTCATTTCTTCATGCAGCTAAATAGCATTCCATCATATGTATATACCATGTTTTGTTAATTCCTTCATCGGTTGATGGACACTTGGGTAGTTTCCTACTACAACCATTTGTGAATAATGTTGCTATGAACATCAGTGAATGCACTTTTCTTTTTAGTGCACAAAAATATTCCATTTGTGTATAAACCACATTTGGTTTATCTATCTGTTGATGGACACTTGGGTTGCTTCCAACTTTTGATAGTTGTGAATAATGACACTATGAACCCCAATGGCCAAATATCTGCTCCAGTCACTGCTTTAAATTCTTTGGGGAATATACATAGAATATATGTATATTGGAATTTCTGGGTAATATGGAAATTATGGTTTTTAAGTTTCTGAAGAAGCCCCAAATTGTTTTCCACAGTGGCTACACAATTTTATTTTCCTACCAACAGTGAATGAATGTTCCTATTTATCCACATCTTCTCCAACCTTTTTTTTTTTATTGAAATATATCATTCATACATGAACATACATAAACAATCAGTGTATAGTAATAGTTGTGAACTTACAAAAAAAACATACATAATATCATAGAGGGCTCTCATACCCCACCCTACCATTAACACCTTGCATTGTTGTGAAACATTTTTTACTAATGATTAAAGAGCATTCTCAAAATATTACTACTAACCAAAATATTTTCCCTTAACCCACCCTATTATTAATACTTATATCATTTCTACATGAACACACATAAACAATAAATATTATAGTAGAAGTTGTGGACTTACAAAGCAAATATTCAGAACATCATACAGGGGTCCCATACATCAACCTTCCACCAACACTTGCATTGTCATGAGACATTTGTTCAAATTATGAAAGAATATTGTCAAAATTTTACTACTAATTATAATCTTTATCTGATATTTGGTGGATTTTCCCCCAAACCCACACAATTATTATTTTTAAATATATTTTTATGAAAAAAGTTGTAAACTCACAAAACAATCATGCACATGTGCAGAATTCCCAGACAACACCCCTCTATCAACAAACCACACCGTGGTGGAACATTTGTTATAGATTGTGATAGATTTGTTATAGATTGTTCTTCCAAATATTTAGGTCTTTTAAAATTTCTTTTAACAGTTTTCTGAGTACGAGTGCTTTACATAATTGGTTAAGTTTATTTCTGAATATTTAGGTTTCATCTGTCATATTTTATTTCCCCCATCCTTTTGACACTTTTAGTTACTTTTATTGATATAATATTCATTTCTAAACTCTCTTTCAGACCTGTCTTTCCTGTCTTTTCTTTTCAGGCTGTAGCACACCCTTTAGTATTTACTGCAAAACAGGTCTCTTGGTTACAAACTCTCAGTTTCTTTTTAACTAAACTCACCTTCATTTTTGAAAGACAATCTTGCTGAATATAAGATTCTTGGCTGGAAGGTTTTGTCTTGCAGTATTTTAAATATATCATACCATGGTCTTCTTGCCTCCATGGTTTCTGATGAAAGAACAACACTTAATCTGATTGGGTATCCCTTTTATGCTATACAAAGAAATAAAAAGAATAGTCAAAATTTAAATTTAGGAATCTTAGTTTTAAGTAGTCCAGCAGGAGACAATGATATCTTTTTAATTTTTACCTTTAGCCTAGATTCCAATCATTCCTGAGCTGAGTGGTAATAGAGGGCTCTCTCTCCCTCACTCCCTCACTCCCTCCCTTCCTTCCTTCCTTCCCTGCCCTCCCCTGCCCTCCCCTTCTGTCCGCTCCCCTCCATTTCCATCCTGCACAACCAAGTTGAAGAGTGTTAAGAATATTGTTATATAACTTTTTACAACCATTCATACTTGAAGTTCCCATTCTGCTTTTTCATTCTTTCTTATTACAAGGTTAATAAACTTATCCAGAAAACTCTAAAACCTAATTTAAATATCACCTTTCTTGAGAAAATTATCTGTGTATTGAAGACAATTATTCTCTCTATTTTCTTTGCAACTTCATTCATATCACTTTCATTTTTTAATAATTCCATGGCATCTATCATTCAAAAGTCATTCTAATTTTCCAGTTGATTTGCCTATAATATTTGCTGTTTTGAATTTGTTTTCTCAAAATAAATTCTGATAGATATGTACTTCTCCATCGATTTTCAGGTATGGTACCTTCTTCATCCAAGGTAGGTTTCCAAAATTTAAATAATTTACCCAAGATTTTAAGACTTGTTTTTTTATTCAAATAAATTATATTGAAATTTCCATGTCCTATCTCAGGAAACATATCTCAGATTTTGTCAACTATAAAGTAACATAAAAATATTTTCTCCACTAAATAAAAATTGTTTCTATTGTTTTGAAAGTACAACTTCAATGTTTTAAATAAGCTAAAACATAATTAGAAGTTAAAACAAATTGTCAATTTTCTATGATCAGAGTCTCTAAAAGATATAGATCATTCTCCCATTAGAACTGAGGTCCTTAACAAGAGGTCCATGAGCTTGAATTGAAATTCAAAAAAATGTTATTCTTCTGGGGACGTGTTGGAGTGGGTGTGATATATTATTAAATAATATGCAGTATAATGTGGGCTTAGTAAGGAGTCTGTGGTTTCCACCTGACTGTAAAAGTTGTCCGTGGAACAAAAAAGGTTAAGAACCCCTGCAGTAGAAGAAGTTCCAGGTTGACATCTAGTCCTTATGTGAACATTATAAAATGCTCTTTCCTAAATTTTAAAGTATATATGCTATTCTTTCTTCTCCTGATTTCCCAAATATATCATAATTGCTATATTCAGATAACCTAATAAATCTCTATTCATTTACAATTGTTTGGTCCTAATTTTTAATTAGAGCTCTCTTCATATTTTAAATTTTAACTTTTACATTTTTAGTTTTGATTATTTTTTAAATCTCCATCATATATTTACTGAAAGCTGGATTGGATTGTCCATTTGGATCAAAATACTAGAAAAATTATATTCCTAAGATGTCTCTCTGCTTTGTTTTCAGTATGAATTTGGAAAGCATCAGCCATTGCCTACGTTTGGGTATTTTTCAATTGTTCCTTTATACTTTCACATTGAATTGGTTTTCAACCAAGGTTTTGCTATCTTCACCTAAGCTTCTTTCTCTGACAGGCCCTGAACTTTCCAATTTGTTTCCTGAGATGATAAAGAATAGTATCCAATTTATTATCTTTAAATTTATTTGTATGTAATAAATATTCTTTTGTTTTCCATTTATAAGGAAATTGGTGAGATATCTTCTTGTCTCATTTTTTCTTTATTGAACCAGTATATATAATAGATTCTGAACCATCATTTATTTCTGTACCAGATGTATGCTTTTCTTTCTAATTTAAAATAGTTCCAAACTATTTTTTTAAATTATAAAAAATGTTTTCCTAATATTATTAAAATGATTATTCCCGTTAAATTATCTATCACAATTACATAGGTAAAGCACAAAATCATGCCTTCTTTATAAAATATCCATAAAACCACTTTACAATTTTAAATTGGTACGTAGAATAAGTCATTTGAACTGCATCAATACTTTCACATTGACTATTCTATGATCCTAAATATTGAAAATAGTTCTTCCAAATTTACAGAAAAATTTTCCCAGTATGTATATTTTCATGTAATTTTACTCTTTTCAACCATTAAATAGTTAGACCTTTTCCCCCTCTTTTTACAGTTTGATTTGGAAGTAGCTGGGAAATACTTCAAATGGAATGCAAAAATAATTTATAAGTGAAAAGTTTTGATTTTTAATATTTATCAATATTAAGGTTATCATAAAAAGTAATTACAATTTCTTCTATAACCTGTGTTCTAATGATTTCATTATATGCTTTTTATTTTTTCTTTTTTTTTTTACATTGAATTTTTTGGGTTGATAGAAGGTAGGCATGTTGTTGAAGCTGGATAAAGCAATGACTTGATACGATGAAATTCTGGTTTGGACATTTTATAAGTATGCATTTGTACTAGAGTTGCACTGGGGAGATTTGGATCACTGGGAAATTTTTACAATAAACTGCTTTACAATTATCTGAATGTGCTAAACTATATAATCCTGACTGGGAAGTCTGTCTTTCCACTTGTCTATGACTGCAGTTTAATCAGAGATGACTTGAGAGGAGACCTCTGATTATTGCTTCCAATCAAATCATTTTTGTGATGTAATTTGCTTCTACTTCTGCTACTTCCTCTGCCTGGGATATTTTGCCTTTTCCTTCATCTTCCTTTAGGCACCATCTTAGAATCCAAATTCTCAGGCATCTCCTCATGAGAATGCCCTTAGATAACACTGGGACCCCCTCTCATTTGTCAATTAGCTTTGTTCTTTATATGTTTATTTTTGTATGTGTTCTGCCTTCCGAACAATAATTTGTATTTTCAATGTTGGAAATAATTTTGTTGGTATCTGTGATGCAATTGCCTTGTCTTACACTGTGGAAATTATATAAATGTGCTTATTCAGTTTGTTTTGATGATGAAAAGTGCTAAGAAAGATTTTTTCCCTACAGATATCACTATATCTTTTTGTTTCAAAGAAAAAGTGTCAGGTAATTTGGCCACTAACTGCTTGTATAAAATTCAGTAATTTTAAGATCATATCTGAAAATAAATTCCTTCATTTTGACCCCATGCTCTGTAACTTACCATTTGTGTGTTAGCATGGAAAGATTTTTTGCTTTCTATATTTATTCTCACTGTGTCACATATTTATGTACATAAGGTCAAGAATAATGTTTTTCATATATATCCGTGCTCAGTAGATCCAAGTTATTATTGTATTGTTTTTTAATTTTTTGTTCACCTAGCATTTAAATATCCTTATTGTGACAGGTATTTATTCCACCAAAAACTTGTGTCAACACCAGTCCTGCACCAATCAATGTCATTTTGAAATTTATCAAATACTTGCTCTTTCTTACTTGGACAGGTTCAAAATTTAGCTGAAACTTCATTGCAGATGGACATTCTCCTCCTTCTATTTTTTCAAGGATGTTTCAGGATGGTCTTCTGGTCTACTGTGCCATTCCCCAACTAGGTGCTTTAGACACTCCTGTTGATTATTAACTGACTTGTAGGACAAGCTGACTCTTGGAGCTCCTTACTCTGCCACCATCTTGCCCCTTCTCCTTTTGCTCATTTTTACATTGGTTTATTTTTCTTTGAATTGTAGAATATCTTTATGTAATCTGGATATTAAGCACTTATTGGATATGTGGTTTGCAAATATTTTCTCTTATTGAGTAGGTTTTCTTTTCACTTTCAAGATAAAAGCCTTTGATACACAAATGTTTAAATTTTGAGGAGTTCCCATTTATCTATTTTTTTATTTTGCTGCTTTTGCTTTTGAGGTAAAGTCTAAGAAACCATTGCCTAATACATGATCCTGAGGATGTTTCTCTACATTTCCTTCTAGGAGATTTATTGTCCTTGTTCTTATATGTAGGTCTTTGAATAATTTTGAGTTAAGTTCTGTATATAGTGTGAGGTAGGTGTCCTTCTTCTTTCTTTTGTGTATAGAAATCCAGTTCTCTCAGCACCATTTATTGTGCTGGGAGTCATTATTTCCCAATTGTGTGGACTTGGCAGCCTTGTCTAAAATCATTTGGCTATAGATGTAAGAGTCTATTTCCAAATTCTCAATTTTATTCCATTGTTCTCTATAGCTATGCTTGTACCAATATCATGCTGTTTTGACCACTGTAGCTTTGTAATAAGCTTTAAAATCAGAAAGTGTGAGTCCTCCAAATTCATTTTTCATTTTCAAAATGTTTTTGGGTATTCAGGATCCCTTAATCATATGCATAAATTTGATAATTGCTTTTTTCATTTCCCAAAGTAGGCTGTTAGAGTTTTGGTTGGAATTACATTGAATCTGTAAATTAATTTGTGTAGAATTAACATGGTAATGATATTTAGTCTTCCAATCTGTGAATGTGGAATATCCTTTCCTTTATTTAGTTCCTCTGTGATTTCCTTCAGCAATATTTTGTAATTTTCTGTGTACAAGATTTACATCCTTGGTTAAATTTATTCCTAGATATTTCATTCTTTTAGTTGTTATTATAAATGGATTTTTCCTTGATTTTCTCCTCAGATTGCTCAATACTAGTGTGTAGAGACACTTTTGGTATTTGTGTGTTGACCTTGTAACCTGCCACATTGCTGAATTTGTTTATAAGCTCCTGTAACTTTGTTGTAATTTTTTTGGTCTTTCTCTACATAGGATCATGTCATCTGCAAATAATGAAAGCTTTACGCCTTACTTTGCAGTTTGGATACATTTCATTTCTTTTTTTTTTTTTTTTTTCCTGCCTAACTACTCTGGCATGAATTTCCAGTTCAATGTTGAATAACAATGGTGACATTGGGCATTATTGTCTTGTTCCTGATCTTAGAGGGAAAGCTTTCAGTCTTTCACTATGGACTGTGATGTTATCTGTGGGTTTTTCATATACACCTTTTATCATGTTGAAGAAGTTTCCTTCTTTTGTTATTTTTTTAACTGTTTTTCTTTTTAATCAAAAAAAAAAAAGGATGTTGCATTTTGTCAAATGCCTTTTCTATGATTATGTGGATTTTTTCTCATTCATTTTGTTATAGTGGTATATTACATTAATTGATTCTCTTATGTAAAGCCACCCTTACATGCCTGGGATAAAACCAATTTGATCGTGGTGTATAATTCTTTTAATGTGCAGTTGAATTCAGTTTGTTAGTACTTAGTTATGTATTTTAAATTTATATTCACAAGACATATTACTTTATAATTTTCATTTCTATATTTTACATTGATATTAGGGTGGTATTGGTTTCAGGGAGTGAGTTAGGAAGTAATTCCACCTCTTGAGTTTTTTGGAAGTGTTTGATTATGACTGGTGTTAATTCTTCTAGGAATGATTGGTAGAATTCCCTTATGAAGCCATATGCTCCTGTACTTTTTTTTGTTGGGAGGTTTTTGATGACTGATTCAATCTGTTTACTAATAATTGGTCTGTTGAAATCTATTTCTTCTAAAGTTGGTGTAAGTTGTTTGCATGTTTCTAGGAATTGCCCATTTCATCTAGGCTATCTAATTTATAACATACAATTTTTCATAGTATTTTCTTATGATACTTTTCATTTCTGTGGGTTCAATAGAAAAGTCCCCCCTTTCCTTTCTGATTTAATTTATTTGCATCTTCTCTCTTTTATTCTTTGTCAGTTTAGCTAAAGTCTTGTAAATTTGATTAATCTTTTCAAAGAACCAACTTTTGGTTTTGATAATGATCTCTTTTTTTTTTTTTCCTCAATTTGAATTTTTCTGCTCTAATCTTTGTTATTTCTTTCCTTTTGCTTTTTGTGGGTTTAATTTGTTGTGCTTCTTCTAGTTCTTCAGGTGTGTGCTTATGTCTTTGATTTCAGTTTTTTCTTCTTTTTTAAGTGTAATTATTTATGGGTATAAATTAACTTCTCAATGCTGAATTTGCTGCATCCCATAAGTTTTGAAATGTTGTGTTCCCATTTTCATTCATCTCAAGCTATTTACTAAATTTTCTAGCAATGTCTTCTTTCACCCACTGATTGTTTAAGAGAGTGTTGTTTAACTTCCATATAGTTGTGGATATTTCAATTCTCTGACTGTTATTGATTCCCAGCTTCGTTCCATTTTGTTCAGAGAAGATGATATACATAATTTCAATCTTTTTACCTTTACTAAGACTTGTTTTGTGACCTGTGTAGTCCAACCCTGGAAAATGATTGGTGTGCAACTGAAAAGAATGTATATCTTGTTATTTTGGGGTGCAATGTACCCAATGTATTTGCCTGTTAGGTTTAGTTCTTTTATCACATTATTCTCTGTTTCCTTATTGAGCTTCTGCCTAGATACTCTATCTATTGATGAGAGTGGTGTATTGAAATCTCCAACTGCTATTTTAGAGGTGTCTATTTCTCCTTTCATTTTGACATTGCTTGCCTCATGCATTTTGGGGTACTGTGGTTAGATGTATATTTATGATTGTCATTTTCTCTTGATGGAATGCCCCCTATTTAGTATATGGTTTTAATGTATGTCTCATCTCTATTTTTAACTTGAAATATATTTTGTCCAATATTAGTATTGCTACCCTAGCTATTTTTTTTAATTTCCAGAGTACCATTTTCCCTCTTTTTACTTTAAACCTATTTGTTTATTTGCATCTAAGTAGTCTTTTGCAAACAACATATAGTTGAATCATGCTTTTTATCCATTCTACCAATCTGTGCCTTTTGATTGGGTACTTTAATCCATTAACATTCAGTGTTATTACTGAAAAGGAAGTACTTAATACAGCTATTTTGTCCTTTGGTCTTTATATGCCTTTTTTAAACTTTTTCCCTTTGTTGCAACCTCCTTTTCTGTATAGTTGATTTTTGACATATCTGACTGATTTGTTCTCATTTCTGTTTCTGCATATTTTTATAATACTCTCATTGTGGTTACCATAGAGTTTATATTACAAAACCTACATCTATAACCTATTAATTTGAAAGGATACCAACAGAGATTCAATAGCATACATATTCTTTGCTCCTATATCCCTCTTTTCCCCCTTTTTATGTTGTCCCACTTTACCTTTTTATTTTGCATGTCCATTTTTAAGAAATATGCCATTTCTTGTTCAATTATATTCTACTCTTAAAGGAATTAAAGAGTAGTGATGTATATTAAGGACACAGCTCTATGGGTTTTGCATTTACCTCTTTACTGAAAATCTTCATTTCTTCACACTTCTCCAAACCACTCTCTCCTGTGTTTTCCTTTCAACTTGCAGAAATCCCTTTAGTAAATCTTGTAGGTTAGATCTTTTGTTGATGGATTCTCTTAGATTCTGTTTATCTGTGAATATTTTAAACTTTCCCTCATTTTACAAGAAGAGTTTTGCTGGGTCAATAATTTTTGGCTGGCAATTTTTCTCTATTAGTACCATAGATATATCATACCACTACCTTTTCACCTCCATGGTTTCTGATGAGAAATTGGCACTTAATCTTATTGACGATTCCTTGCATGTGACAAATCACTTTTCCCTTGTTTCCTTCAGAATTTTCTCTTTATCTTTGGCATTTGTCATTTTGATTAGTGTGTTCTCAGAATAGGTCTATTTGGATTTATTCTGTTTAGCAGACATTGCACTTCTTGGCCATGTATATTTTTATTTTCCCTAAGATTTGGGAAATGTTGAGCCATTATTTCCTCAAATATTTTTTTTCTGCCCATTTTCCATTATCTTCTCCTTCTGGGACACCTATAGCAAGTATGTTTTTGTGATTCATGCTGTCACACAACTCCCTAAGACACTGCTCAATTTTCTTCTATTCTTTTCTCTATCTGTTCTTCTGACTGTATGATTTTGATTGTTCTGTCTTCTAGTTCACTGATTCCTTCTTCTGGTGTTCAAATCTGCTGTTGTATGCCTCTCATGTATTTTGATCTTTATCACTGAGCCTTTCATCCCCATAATTTCTGTTCTGTTTCTTTTTCATACTTTCAGCTTCTTAATCATGCTCCCACATTGTCTTCTTAATATATGTTGGTTCTATATCCACATTTTTTTTCATTTTCTTGAATGCATGTAGGCATCTTATTTGACCTTCTTCTATTGGCTGGTCCAAATTCTATGACTCCTCTGAAGTTTTAGCTTATTTCCTTGACTTAGCCATATCTTCTTGTTTCTTAGTATGGCTTGTAATTTTTTTGCTGCTGTCTCGGCCTCTGATTTTCTTGATTACTTAACTCTGAAGGTCAGTCTCTCCCTCTTGCCTAGGGTTTTATTGTTGATTTTCTTTGTGCTTCTTTGATATTTGATCCAGCTTATTCTGGACCTTTAGAGTAGCCCATGTTTAACTGTTCAGATTTTCTCAGCTCTTCTCCAGCAGATTCTTGTCTTGGAAATACAAAACAATTTTTAAGATTTCATTTTGTTTGTGTGATTGCTTCAACTCAAGGTTAAATCTTTGCTTCCTCTGTTCCTTCTTTGTAAATCTGGATCTGTTTGTTTCTTGTGTGTATGTGTGTGTAAGCAGAATTTTCTCCCCACTCCTATGATTTCTTTAAATTCTCTCTCTCACTCAGTGTCCCCTTTTCCTTATGCTTTTTGGCTCTGGAACCCATATTGTCTTACAACAATTCAGTCTCCTCTCCCTTTTATTTATTTATTTATTTTGAATCTTTTTTCCCACTGGTTTTTACCCTGCTAGGGTATCTTGCCCTGGAAAGTTAAAGGGGATCAGTCAAGAAATATATATCAATCTCATTTTTCATTTAGCTTGTACAGCCAACAATATCTTGGTTGAGAGCATGTACCTCTTGCCAAAAGTTCTGCCTCTCTCTCTCTCTCTCTCTCTCTCTCTCTCTCTCTCTCTCTCTCTCCCCTAAGGGCCTTTTTGTATGCAGCCTAAACAGCACCTTAAGTTCTGCCCTTGGTCTCTGCAGACTTGAGTCCTATGGCAGTTTATGTGTAGGAGTCTAACTTACTGCTGTGAGTGATTTATACTGTGCATCCATGTCAGGAGGAACCTGGGCCATGCTGACTCTGCACAACTCCAAAGCTGTAGGGTACCAAGGGAGGGGGAAGGAGTCAGACTGACATGTCTGAGAAGGAAATTTCCTTTCTGATCATGGAGATCATTTTTCTATTTCTTTGATTCAGCTATTGTGAAGTCATTCTCCAGTCTCTATCATCCTCCAGAGTTCTAGGCAAGTTTTTCCTTTTATCAATTGAATCTGAGGGGAATGTTTTCCAGGGTATGTCTTATGTCCCTAAGCTGATGTCATCACTCTCTGTTTCCTTTTATTAACACAAAGAACCAAAGACAGAAGTGTCAAGAATGTACAACCAAACTAGAATTGTGTGTATGGAGCAACTGAGAGGCTTTGTTAAATAAGGAAATTTCTCTCATCATTTTAACTTCATCTGCCTCAGTAATTCTAATGTCTAATTCCATTTTCTGCCTTCAGTCCTGTTTTTTCATGGAGATTTAGATCCTCCTATCTCTGTGCTTGGTTGGCTTCCATGTAATTATTTTTGTTTCTTTGGTTCCTTTTTGTTTTTCTTAAAACAATTTTTAAAGTAGTTTTAGGTTTTTTTTTTTTTAATTTTAATTTTAAAGAAGTTTGAGCTTTTGTTTAGATTTTGTTTTTTGTGTTTTTTAAACTTTGTTTTTTTTTTTAAGTTTTATTTCCCTGTAATTTTGATGATTGGTATTTCCATTTTTGCAAAGTAGGTTGATGGGATGTTGATTATGTTTGTATTGAATCTATAAATCATTTTGGGAAGGATTGACATCTTAACAATATTTAGTCTTCCAATACATGAACAGAGAAAATCATTCCATTTATTTAGATCCTTTTTGATTGCTTTAGCAGTGTTTTGCAGTTTTCTGTGTACAGTTATTTACATCCTTAGACAAATCTAATTTTAGATATTTGATTTTTTATCTCCTATTGTAAATAGAATTTTTTCTTCATTTCTTATTCTGTTTGTTTATTACTTTATCGATAGAAACACTAATGAATTTTGGTTGTTGATCTTGCACCCCATCACTTTTTTAAATTAATTTATTAGGTATGGGAGATTAGTTGTAGATTTTTCAGGATTTTCTGTATGTAGAATGCCACTTGCAAATAGGGAAACTTTTACTTCTTCCATTACAGTTTGGATGTTTTCTCTTTTTTCCCCTACTCGTTCTGGCACAAACTTCCAGTACATGTTGAATAACTTTGATGACAGTGGCAATCCTTGTCTTCTTCCTGATCTTAGAGGAAAAGCTTTCATTCTTTCACCATTAAACAGGATACTAACCCTGGGTTTTTCATATGCCTTTATCATGTTGAGGAGTTTTCTTCAAATCCTAGTGTTCTAAGTGTCAAATGCTGGATTTTGTCAAATGTTTTTTCTGCATCCATTGAGAAGATCGTTTGGTATTTTCCCCTTCAGTCTGTTAATTTGGGGTAGTAGATCAAATGATTTAGTTATTTTGAAACACCCTTGCATACCAGGGATAACTCCCAATTCATCATTTTGTTTAATTCTTTTAATGTGCTCATGGATTCAGTTTACTAGTATTTTTGTTGAGGACTTTTGCATCTATATTCATATGAGATAGTTGGTCTGTATTTTTTTTCTTTTGTTATCATTATCTAGCTTTGATATGAGGGTGATATTGATTTCATGGAATGAATTAGGGAAGATTCCCTCAACTTCCATTGTTTGGAAGAGTTTGAGCTAATGTTTGGTAAAATTTCCCTGGGAAAAATTTTGTCCAAGGCTTTTCTTTGCTGGGAGTTTTTAATTATTGATTCATTCTCTTTACTAGTAATTAGTAATCATGGTTGTCATGAGTTTGCTTTCAGCACTTTAAGTATTTCAACTCAGTGCCTTCCTGCCTACATGGCTGTGCCATCAGAAATCTGCATTCAATCTAATTGGGTCTCCCTTATATTTAATACTTTTCTCTTGCAACTTTCAGATCTCTCTCTTTGTCCTTTGCATTTGATAGTGTTATCAGTATATGATGAGGTGGATTTTTCTTCAGGTTTATCCTGTTTGATGTTCTCCAGCTTCCTTAGATATGAATATTTCATGTCTTTTGCTAAGTTTGGGAAGTTTTCTGTCATTATTTCTTTGAATATTCTTCCTAAACTTTCTTTTTTCTTCTTCTGGATGGGACTCCCATAACATGTATATTTGTATGCTTGATGGTACTCCAGAGTTGTCTTAGGCAGTTTTAGCTTTTTATAATTCTCTTTTCTTTTTGTTGCTTGGCTTGCCTCATGTCAATTGTCTTGTCTTCATTTTCTCTGATTCTTCAGCCAGATCCAATATGCAGTTAAAAGACTCCTGACCATTTTTTTATTTCAGTTTTTGTGATATTCAATTACAGGAGTTCTGTTTGATTTCTTTTTAAAATTATCAATCTCTTTACTAATCTTCTTATATTGCTCATTCATTGATTTCCTGATATGCTTTTGTTCTTTCTCTCTATTATACTTCATATCCTTGAGCATTTTAAGTGTTTGTTTGATATGTTCACATTCTTGTCTTTTTCATTGGCATTTTCTAGATTTTTGTCTTCTTCTTTTGGATTGGCCACCATTTCCTGTTTCTGTGTTTGTCTTCTTTGGTTTTGGTGTGCGCTGCATATTTTAATATTTTAAAGTTTACTTGTGAGAATTATTCCCTGAGGTGTCTGTTTCTTCATTTTGTAACAAGCTGGTGGTTAGACAGGGATTTTCTTGAGCTTCAGCTCTCCTAACCAGGACTGTCAAAGGTGAATGCAGTATTCATGGTTCTCCCTGTGTTTTCTGAGTCTGTGTCTTGTCCTGGGATTGTGCTAGTAGGTTGTTTTGGAGTAACCCTTTTATAGCAGTTTCCATGCCCTATTTTCCAGAAAACAGAACTCCCTGTCTGGGGTGTTTAAAGTAGAAAAGCCTCTTTCTCAGACTCTCTGCCTCTCTAATTACTAATACTCATTTTGTTATCTCAAGCTGCTTTCACCTAGATGGCAAATTTCGGAGTGGGATGCATGCCTTAGAGGAGATTCCCACATAAGTCTTTCCCAGACAATACAAGCCTATGGGGTCACACAGGGAGCACAGTCCAGGGAAGTATCAGGAAGGGCACCAGAAACTTCTTCCATGGCTCCACAAAGCTGAGCTTTCTTGTACTTCCCCCAAAAAGGCTGCCATTCAGCTAATTGTCCCCTTGCAGCCCCGAGGAAGCATAGTGTCTTTAATTCTCTTCCACAGTAGCCTTGGTCCAGAGCAGGTTGGAACAATGCCCTCCTAAGTGCTGGGCCCCCAGCTGTTTGAGTTTGTAAATCAAAGGCTGTGATCACTGATCTGCCATGACTACCTCTGGTCTTGGGGAAGAGAATTTTTAAATCTCTTTCTGTTGCCATCAAGCCAGCCAGTTCCTAGTGTGGGAGTGTGTGGAATGGCACCAGTTACTGCTGTTAAGAAAGAGCAATTCCTGATTTTACCATAATTTACCAGCCTTTTCCTCATGCTCTTCTCTGGATGCCACCTTAAATTTTTCTATTGTCCTCTGGAGTTTTAAAAGAGTTATTTCATATAGTGCCTACCTGTTTAATAGTTGTTTTGTTGGAAAGACTAAATAATAGAGCTTCTACTCATCAATCTTCCTGCTATCCTTTACTTGGAATCTTTGAAATTCATGTATTGCTGCTCTCATCCTTGTTATTTGTTTCCTTCTACTTGTATTGGGTTAGTGTGCTTTTCTTTTTCTAGTTTCTACAGGGGTGCAGTTAATTTCTTTGAATTTAGCTCTTTCTTCTTTTTAATGTATGTTTTTTGGGCTATAAATTTCCCTCTCAACACTATCTTCATTTTTCCTAAGGTTTTTATCTGTAGTGTTCTCATTTTCCATTTTCCTCTGTCTCAGCATACTAATCTTATATTGGTCATTCATTGATTTCCTGGTATGCTTTTGTTATTTCTCTCTATTTTTTTCTTTGATACCCTGAACATGTAAGAATGTGTTTTTTTATCTGTATATATTTGTGAGTTTTCCATTTTTCTGCCTGTTATTGATTTCCAGTTTCATTCCATTATGATCAGAGCAAGTGCTTTGTATAATTTCAGTCATTTTAAATGTATCCAGACCTAGCTTGTGACTCTACATATTGTCTATCCTGGAGAAGGATTCATAGTAATTGAGAAAATGTATATCCTGCTGTATTGAAGTGTAAGGCTTTATAAATTCTGTTAGATCTAGTTCAGTTATGACACTAATCAAGATCTCTGTTCTTCATTTATCTTCTGTCCAGATGTTCTATCTAATGCCGAGAGTGATGTATTGATGTTTCCAACTATTATCATAAAAACACCTATTTCTCACTTCAGTTTTGTATAAATATCTATGATTGTTATTACCTCAAGGAGCATTGCCACTTTAATTAAGAAGTAGTGATCTTCTCTTACAATAGTTTTGTATTTGAAATTAATTATGTCCAATATTATTATTGGTGCTCCAGACTATTTTTGGTTACTATTTGTGTGGAATATCTTTTTCTACCCTTTCACTTTCAGTCTGTTTGCATTATTGGTCTAAGTTGAGTCTCCTGCAGACAGTATATGGATGACTCATATGTTTTTTATCCATTTGTCAGCCCATGACTTTTGATTGGGGAGTTCAATCTATTAATGTTCAGCATTATTATTGCACAGGCATTCCTTCACCTATTTTATCCTTTGGATTGCCTTTCTCATATATTACTTCTGTCTCTCTTTTTACCCTTTTAGTTACCTTACCTAATAATCATTACTTCTACACTCTTCTCCAAGTCTCTTGCCTTTGTCTTTTCCTTTCAGGCTGCAGCACTCCCTTTAACATTCCTTGTAAATCCAACCTTTTCTAAACAAACTGTCTTAAAATTTCTTTGTCTGTGAAGACTTTAAACTCACTCTAATTTTTGAAGGATATTTTTGCTGAATAAGTAATTGTTTGCTGGAAGTTTTTCTCTTTCAATACCTTAAATACACCATGCCTCTTTTTTCTCACCTCCATGGATTCTGATAAAAGATCAGCACTTAGACTTATTGAGTTTCCCTTGTATTTGATGCATTGCTTTTCTTTATCTGTTTTCAGAGTTCTCTATTTCTGGCATTTGACATTCTAAGTAATAGTTGTTTCAGAGTACATCTCTTAGGATTTATTTTCTTTGGGGTGTGTATCCTTCTTGGATATTGATCTTTATGCCTTTCAAAAGGATTGGGACTTCTTCAGTCATTATTTCCTCAAATATTCTTTTTACCACTTTCCTGTACTCTTCTTTCTCTGGAACACCTATAGCACCTATGTTTGTGTATTTCACATATATATTTAATTCCCTAAGACCCTGTTCCAATTCTTTTCCAATTCTTTTCTCTTTCTTTTCTACTGACTTTTGAGGTTCAAATATTCTGTCTTCTAATCCATGAAGTCTGTCTTCAGCAAATCAAACCTGCTGTTCTATGCCTCTAATGTATTTTCAATCTCATCCATTATGCCTTTCATTCCATAAGCTCTGTTAATTTCTTTGCAGGCTTTCTCATTTTTCTTTATTGTCACCAAGTGTCTTCTTAATATCTCCTATCTCTTTGTCCAAATTTTCTTTCAACCCCTATAATTGCTTTAGGATATTTGTGTGATTATGTTTGATTAGTTGTCTTAAAACCCTGTGTGTCATCAGGATTTTTATTTTTTCCTTTGACTGGGCCATATCTTCCTGTTTCTTAATATGGCTTGTAATTTTTTCTAATGTCTAGGCATCTGATTATGTTGGTGATTTTACTGTGTTGGTCAATTTCTCTCTCTTGCTTAGCAGTTATGTTTCATGACTCTTCTTAATTTTTGGTTTAACTTATTTTAAAATTTAAAATTGCCCAGGCTAAGTTAACAAAACCAGGCCAGGGATCCACTAATGGGTCTCAGACCAGATCCAAGGAGATCTGAGACATAAGAGACTCCAAAAAGCTTTTTTTTTTTTCTCACAGTTTCTTGGGAAGCCTGCAGATTAAGTTTTTTGAGTAATCTTTCCACAAAGCTGTCACTTTTAACCTTCAGTTGCTGGGCTGGTTAGAGCTGAGATTCAAAGCAGGCTGTGCTGGCCTAATTCACTGAAGAGAAAACACTCTACACTCTGTTACACTCTCCCTTTTCCCAAAGAGGAATGCCTCATTTCCTCACTCAGTTGGCCACAGTGAGCCGTGGGTTTTACTGAGGTTGTTGACCTCAAGGGTTGTGGATAGGTGCCAGTCCATTTATAGGGTGAGTAACTCATGGTTTTCTTTTTGATTTCTTCATGTCTCTGTCCCTTTCTCTCCTGGATGATGCTTAGCACTTTCTTTGTCTGCAGATTCCCAAAGCAACTCCCTTGGACAGCTTTTTGCCCTTCTTTCATTGTTTTTTAGGAGACTGAGCCCTGCAAACCCACTGCAATGCCATCATCTCAGAAGTCTAACCAGTGTCTAAACTGTTGCACTTTTAACAACATGTGTAAATTTAATAGTACGTTCCATCATCTTTAACTGATCAGGAAATTGCTTATAATCCCAAAACATGCATATCTTACAGACAATAGTTGCATTTCCCAAGGACTATGGGCATTAAATTCATTCATATAAATTAATGAACACTTGCTATTCTTAAGGATTATTCTCTTATTAGAACATACACAGAAAATTTTTAATTCTCTATCCAGTTACTCTGGATATGTGAATTTTAGCTTTTCTGGATTATCTTTCTGTAATATACAAACAAACATACAATCTAATAACATAAAATATACTATTTGATTGGCTTTGGGATTGTGCTTACTTTCCTGTGGGTGACACCCAACTTCTTTTAGTAATTTTTTGTATTAGATGAATTGGATTCATAGTTAATTCGAATCAGACTAGAGACATTTCACATGGCAAAACTCAAATTATCATTGTACTTGTACAGTGACTACAGAGTTTGTACTCTTAGGCATATCAGACAACCCATAACATTAGGAGGTAATTTTTATTTTTTGATTTACAAATTATGTAGTAAATGTCTCTGGAAACCTGACAATAATCATCTTCACCTATATAGACTCTTGTCTAATGACTCCAGAATTTCTCCTTAGAAGTTAAATTTTCCACTGTTTCAAACCCAGATTTCTGGAGCAATCATTACTAAAGTCAAGAAGATTTTTTTCATTTTTTTAATAATAATTTTTGAAAAAAATTTTAAAGATATTTAGACTACATAAATGTTACACAAAAAATATAAGGATTCCCATACACCCCACCTCCCACACTTCCCACAACCTCCCACATAAACATCCTTCATTAGTGTGGCACATTCATTGCAATTGTTAAATGCATCCTGGGGATTTGCCATTAAGCAAGGACCATAGTTCACATTGTAGTCTACACTATCTCCCACAGAGTTCTGCATGTTATGTGTTAATATAAAATGGCCTAGATTTGTCATTGCAGTGTCATTCAGGACAATTCCCAAGTCCTGAAAAAGCCCCTGTATAACAACTGTTTTTCCCTCTCTCAGCCCTCAGAGTGCCCAGTGGCCACTGGCTCCACATCAATGTTGTAATTTCTTCCATTGCTAGAATCACAATATGTCTATAGTAGAATACCAGTAAGTCCACTCTAGTTCATAGTTCTGTCCTCACTCCTGAGGATTCTGCGATGGTGATGTCCACTCCACCTCTAACTGAGAGGGAACTTATATCCCAGGGGGAAGATGGATGGGAATATTTTGCTTGCAGTTGCAAACACCCTCTTTTTGGGAGGATGGTCATTGTCCAACATCATCTCCTTGTTCATTGTCCTGGGTGAGTCCGATGAGCTGTAGAGTAGGTGTTGCGACTCCACTGAGGTACCAGGCCCAGCTGGCACATCAATATCCCAAAGACTCAAGTCTCTTGGGTGTAAACCTACAAACTTCAGCACCAAGTACAGGTTTAAATAGTAGGGACAGATGAGCCATGTATTCTGAAGACATAATTGAGTCCAATTCTGTCATTCTCAGGAGCACAAACTCCAAAGTAGCCCATTGATAAAGCACCAAACTCTGGAGCTGTCTATCCTCACCATATGACATGGGTGTCTCCAAGCCTTCAGGAGCCCCATTATTTGGAGTAGTATCCACTTTAGTAGTCTATAAGATCCTGTTGAGATGTGCATAAGTGTTACCTCTGGGATAACCTCCTTACTCACTTTGAAGTCTCTTAGCCATATACATTCATTTGTCTTTACCTTTTCCCCTTTTATTTGAAGTCTTTTTCCAATTGCATTGCTAGTTGGTGCTTGTTAGTAATCCCTTGGTGCAGGGAGGCTCATGCCTGGGAGTCACGTCCCATGCTGAGGGGAAGGTAAAGCATTTATATGCTGAGTTTTCCTTAGAGAGAGGCCACATTTGAGCAACAACTAGGCTCTCAGGAGGCCACTCTTAGGCACTGCACAACAGTAGCCTAAGTTTCAATTTCAAGAGCAAAGGCTCATAAGCATAGTCGTCAATATCAAGGGCCCATCAGTGGATCATACTTCTTTGCCAGTCATTGCCCCTGAACTTTGGAGACTATTGCTGGTTCATTAGAGGATGTGGCAGAGTTGCCCAGGATAAGAATTCAATATTCTCTTGGTTATTGTATGAGTCTTCACCTACTGTGGCAATGCCCTGAAAGATTTGAACATTTTTATGTGCCTTCTATGTATGTCCAGGTGAACTTCCACCCATGTATCCCCCATCACTGATACCCACCACCAATGATCCTCCCCTGTCCCAGTTTTAACCCTTTTGTGATCCAAAGTTTCTTCAAAAATGAAACTTTTAAAATATGAAAATACAATTAATAGGAAAATGAAATAATAATATGTTTAAATATGAGAAATAAAATACTTAAATTTTTTAAAAAACCTAAAAATAAAATAAAATAAAAAGATTAAGATATTAAAAAATAATGAAAAATAT
This sequence comes from Tolypeutes matacus, assembly GCA_026826555.1. Lineage (NCBI taxonomy): Eukaryota > Metazoa > Chordata > Mammalia > Cingulata > Chlamyphoridae > Tolypeutes > Tolypeutes matacus. The sequence goes on along the minus strand of JAKSZT010054107.1, from coordinate 1,174,512 downwards.
TAAAAAAAAATTTGTCTTACTATTTTTCATTTTGTTTTCAAAGACGTTTTAGGTCATGATAATACTACTACAAAAAAAGAAAACTACGGACCAATATTTCTAATGAATATAGATGCAAAAATCCTCCACAAAATACTTGCAAACCAAATCAAAAACATTTTAAAAGAATTATACAACACGATCAAGTGGGCTTTATCCCAGGTATGCAACGGTGGTTCAACACAAGAAAATCAATTAGTGTAATAAAACACATTGATAATTTGAAGAAGAAAAATCACATGATCCTCTTGATTGATGCAGAAAATATGTTTGAAAAAATACAGCAGTTTTTCTTGATAAAAATATTCCAAAAGATAGGAATAGAAGGAAGCTTTCTCAATATGGAAAATTCTACAGTTAGCATTGTATTCAATGGTGAAAGACTGAAAGTTTTCTCGATGAGACCAGGAAAAAAACAATGATGCCCACTGTCACCATTATTATTCATACTATGCTAGAAGTTTTAGCTGGAGCAATTGGGTTATAAAAAGAATAAAAGGCACCCAAATAGGACAGGAAGAAGTAAAAGTTTCACTCTTCACTGATGATATGATCCTATATCTAGAAAACCTTGAATAATCCACAACACTGTTAGAATTAATGGACGAGTTTATCAAAGTAGCAGGGTACAAGATTAATATGCAAAAATCAAGATTGTTTCTATAAAGTACTGATGTGCAATCTAAGAAGGAAATCAGTAAAAAAAAAATCCATTTATAATAGCGACTAAAAAAATCAAATATTTAGGAATAAACTTAACCAAGAACATAAGGGACCTGTACTCAGGAAACTATAAAACAGTGTTAAAAGAATACAAAGAAGACTTAAATAAATGGAAGGACATTCTGTGTTTATGGATTGGAAGAATAAACATTGTTAAGATGTCATTCTACCCAAACTGATTTAGGGATTTGATACAATCTCAATAAGTTCCCAGCAGCCATTTTACAGAAATGAAAAAACCATTAATCAAATTTATTTGGAAAGGTAAAGGGCCCTGACTGGCCAAAAATGTCTTTAAAAGAACGAAGTTGAAAGACTCTAACTTCCTTACTTGAAAGCAAATTACTTAGCTACATTAGTTAAAACAGCATGGTACTGGCATAAAGACAGACAGAATGACCAAAGGAATCAATTTGAGAACTCAGAAATAGACCCTCACTTGTACAGCCAAGTGATTTTTTGGCAAGGCTATTAAGCCCACCCAGCTGGGCTAGAACAGTCTATTCAACAACTGGTGCTGGGAAAAATGGATAGCCATATCTAAAAGAAAGAAACAGGACCCTTATCTCACACCTCATACAAAAATTAACTCAAAATTGATCAAGGACCTAAATATAAAAGAGACAATCATAAAACTCCAAGAAGAAAATGTAGGAAAACATCTTCAAGATATTGTTGTAAGTGGTAGTTTCTTAAACCTTACATCCAAAGCATGAGCAACAAAAGAAAAAATTGATGTATGGGACCTCCTCAAAATTCAACACTTTTGCACCTCAAAGGACTTTGCCAAAATGGCAAAAATGCAGCTAACTCAATGGGAGAAGATATTTGGCAATCACATATTGATTAAGGACTTAATATCCTTAATATATAAAGAGATCATACAGCTCAACAAGAAAGACAAACTACCCCATTAAGAAATGGGCAAAAGATTTGAAAAGACAATTGTCCAAAGAAGAAATACAAACATAGAAGAAATACATGAAAGATGTTCCACACCACGAGCTAGTAAGGAAATGCAAATGGATGAGCGGTTGAAATACAGGGGCTTCTTTGGGAGTTGGAGGTTGTCCTGAGTTCTGTTGTGGCAATGGATGTAGGCCATTTTAAATCAGCACACACCACTCAGAACTGAGTGGGAGAGAGTGTGGTCTACAGTGTGAACTGTGGTCTATGGTTGGTGGCAAGGCTCCAGGATGTGTAAGTTCATTGAGGTTGGTGGGCCACACTGTGGGAGATGTTTGTGTGGGATGTGGTGGGAGGTGTGGGAGGTGGGCAACATGGGAATCCCAGTGGGTTCCGTGTAATATTTTGGGTAATCTAAGCACCTCTTAAAATATATGTGTATATATATATAAATAACATTTTTGTGAGCGAATACACATATATGCATATATATTTATATATCATTTTACAAATGTTTGTATGTATTGTGAAAATTTTGATTTTTACCCATAATAAAAAAAAAAAAAAACTCAACAGTAAACAAAACAACAACAAAATATCAAACAAACAAAAAATCAACTCTTTTAGAAAATGGGCAAAGGAAATGAAGAGTAATTTCCCAAACACAATATACAGATGTCAAACAAATAAAAATATGCACAACATCCTTAGCCATTAGGGAACTGTAAATTCAGACCACAATGAGATTTTACTACACACCTATCGAAATGACTAAAATAAAAATACTATTATGACACCAAATGTTGGTGAGGTTGTAGAGAAACTGGATTGTTCACATATTCCTGGTGGGAATGTAAAATGTGACGGCCACTCTGGAAAACAGTTTGACAGTTTCTTACAAAAACATATAATTACCATATGATTCAGCAAGTGCACTTCTGGGCATTTAGCCCAGAGAAATGAAAACATATGTTCACACAAATACCTGTTCACGAGTGTTAATAGTGGCTTTATGCATAATAGCCCCAAGCTGGAAATAACCCAGATATTCTTCAGTGAGTGAGTGATTAAGCAAACTGCAATACATCCATACCAGGGAGTACTCATCAGCCATTAAAAGGGACAGACTATGTGTACATACGGTAACTGGGATGAATTGCCAGCGAATTATGCTGAGTGAAAAACGCCAACCCCAAAAGGGTACATGCTATTTATAGAACATTATTATAGAAAGGAACAGATTAGGGGTTGTCAGGGGTTAGGAGCAGATGGGAAGGAGGCAGGAGGGAAATGAATGTTGCTGTAAAAGGATAATAAGAGGGGTCTTTGTGGTGATGGAAATGTGCATCTTGACTGTAACAATGACAATATCCGGGTTTGACGGACTATAGTTTTGCATGGTGTTACTCCTGGAGGAATTGGAGTAAAGAGCAAATGGTGCTGTGTTGTATTATTTTTTACAACTGCATGGAAATCTACAATTATCTCAAAATAAAAAGCTTAATTTTCAACAACAACAACAACAAAAAAAAAAACTACAATGAGATATCATTTCACACTTACAAGACTGGCCACTATTAAAAAGATGGAAAACTGTAAATGTTGGAGAAGATGTTGAGAGATAGGAATGCTTATTAATTTTTTGAGAATGTAGAATGGTACAGCCTCTGTGGTGGAGTGCTTGGCAGTTCCTAAGGAATCTTAATACATACTTGCCCTGTGACCTGGCAATACCATTACTAAGTATATACACAGAAGATCTGAGAGCAAAGATATGAACAGACATCTGCACACCTATGTTGATTGTGGCATTAATCACAATTGCCAAAAGTTGGAAACAACCCAGGTGTCCATTAACCGATAAATGGGTAAGCAAACTGTGGTGTATTCACACGATGTAATATTTTGCAGGTGTAAGAATAAATGAAGTTGTAAAGCATATGACATCATGGATGAGTCTGGAGGACATTGTGTTGAATGAAGCAAGCCAGACACAAAAGGACATAAACTGTATAATTGTGCTATTTTGTACTCATGGAATTGATAATTAGAATGTAGGTCATGGAAAAATAGAATGAGGGTAGAAAACGGAAAGCTTAGGGTTAATCTGTACAGAATTGGTTAGCACACTGTTTGCAAATCTTTGGAAATGAATGGAAATGGAGAGAGCACAACATGGTCTTTGTAACTAGCAGAGCTATTATGTGGGTATGACAGCGGTTAAAAAGGAAAATCTAGGCACATGTATGTTACTAGAAGCTACAAAATGCAACATGGGTCTGTGTAACATAGTGAAACGTCATGTACATTATGAATATGGTTGATGTTGCATATATGACTGTTTTTTACAAAATCAAAATATACATAAACTAGAGAGAAATAAACAGAACAGCAGCTATGTAAGGAAGGGGAAGCATCGAGAGATGCTTTGTTTGTTTGTTTGATTGTTTGGTTTTTGTTTTTTAATATCATTATTACTGGATTAATGAAAATGCTCTAAAAATGATTGAAGTTATGAATGCACAACTATGTGATTATACCCTCTACCAGTGATTGTTCATTTTGGATGGATTTATTCTTTGTTGATGTGTGTCAATAAAATTGCATGGTTCAAAAAATTATGATTTTCATAGGCGTAAGATTCTCATGTCCATAAGAATTTTAATTTCATATTTGCCCAAGATCCTAATCACCAAATCCATCAATTCATTCTTAGCACACTAATTAGTATAATAGTATGAATATTGTGAATAATAGTCCTACTGATGGTAAGTTAGTGATGAGGTCTTATAGTTGAAATTTTTTCAAATGACTGTGGAAGGGAAGTAATTGCCCCTGATTTCAGGATCTTATCCTTGGAACCTATAAATGTTACCTTATTTGGGAAAAAATAACTTTTCAGATGTGATTATATTAAGGGTCTTGAGATGGAGTGATGATCCTGAATTACCTAAATGGACCCTGAACACAATCACAAATGTCCTTATAAAAGAGAGGCAAAGGGAGATTTGACACAGAATAGGTAAAGGTAATGCAGGAGGAGTTTGGATGATGCAACCAAAAGCCAAGGAATGCCAACATCCATGGAAGTTGGAAGAGGCAAGTAATGGATTCTCCTCTAGGGCCTCTGGAAGGAGTGCAGATCAGCTGACTCCTTGGTTTTAGCTTAGAAAAAGTGATTTTGGACTTCTCACTTCTAGAACTGTAAGAAAATGATTTTTTTGTTTTTGTTTTAAGTCACACAGGTAGTGATAATGTGTTATGGCAGGCACAGAAAACTAATATAAAGACAAAGGAAAGTAATGGCAACATATGCATATTTGTAGTATCAATAATATCCATCCTTAATAAAATAAAAAATGTGAACATTTTGATGTTCTTTTATGAATCCCAAAAAGAAAAATATTGTGTTTTTTAACTAATCTTTTCCTGTGGTTGTCAGACCCCTTTGTTGGCCTAGGACAGTGAGGCATGACTCAGTTTGAATCTCTGCCTTCTTACTGGAAAAGGAAGCTATTATTTTTACTTGGCCATGTGAGAGGGAGGACTCCAGGTTCACCTACAGCTGCAGAGAAGCCCCAAGAGACAGAGAGAGTAATCCAAGATAGAGAAAAGCCTTAGGCTTTGTTGCTGACAGCTGAGCTCAGGGAGATGTTAGATTCGGGAGGAGAAGGCAGACACCTCAGCAGAGATCACCCACCATCTTGACTCACCATGTGGCTGCATGCCAGGTCAGCAGTACCTGACTTTGGTGAGAAAGCATGTCTGATGGTGCCTTGATTTGTACATTTCATGGCCTCAAAACGGTAAGCTTTTAAAACCAAATGAATCCCCCTTATGAAAGTGAACACATTTCTGGTACTTGGCATTGGCAGTTATTTGTCAGTGTAAAACACAAAGAAAAGGGTCTTTCGTTTACTAAAATGTGGTAGTCAGGTGTCTTTGACCTTGGTACAAAAATTTTAAAAGTACTTAAAGCAATTTTTAAAAATCAAATCATAGATGGATGGCTGTACAAGTGGATAAGAAAGAAAAATTTGTAAAATCTAGAAAGATAGGAAGTGTCAATTAGTCACGATACTAGTTCCACAAAGAAGATACATGAATCTAGTATTGGTGGAGATATTTGACTTTACTGGGCCTCATAAAATGGAAAAGTGAAGCAAAATTTTGGTCCCATAAAGAATGGTTGGATGTGTTTAATGAAGATATATTAAACTAGAACCAGAAAATGTTATCTTCCTCAAAAGCCTAATAAAGAAATACAAATCTTCATCAAAGAGAGACAAATGTGGACCCTTGCTTCCCTTGAACTTGTATGTGGCTTAAAAAAATAAAAGATCTTCCCTTATAATTTCTATTGCCCCTTCCACAATTCAACATATTTAGAAGTAGATTCCATAATACCCATGTAATTTAAACACATCACTAATTCAAATTTTATTTAATAGAGGCCACACTCATTATAATTCAGTTACCCAGCCATTGAAAATGTCAACCCTCACACTTGGACTCAGATACACATAATGATAAACTTCTAAAGAACGTGACCTTGCTATTATATATGTCATGATTCATGAATGATAGGTAATCACAATTAATAATAAACAGAAATAATAAGCTGCTGAATAGACTCATTAAAACTGTAAAGTCATGACCAGGATGGTGGAATATGACATTGCAGAGTGCCATCCCCCATGGAACCTTTGAAGAAGTAGCAAAACCTGGCAATTTGTCAGTGTTAATGCCCTGATATTGATCATTGCCTTGTGACTATGTAGTGAGTGTTCTGTTCATTGTGGGCATTATACTCTACTTGTATTGGGCAGGAGAATGGGTATTATAAGTTTTAGGAAACAATGTCTTTGGCTCTGAATATGTCAGTTTTAATTTAAGAATATTTTCAAATAAATAAGAACCATTTAAGTACTGCCCCCTGGTTTTATGGGTTAATAGAAGACTAATATATTCCCTAATGGAAGCAAGAACAATATTCCTGTTTGTGGTGAATTCTCTTATCAGTGGGATTGCTGATATATCACTAGGATAGCGGGCTCTCTGAAATTCTTATTGGAATCCCAGATGGAGTTTAAGTTATTCCTGTTTCTCTTTTGGGAGAATGTCCTCTCAGAATTGTATTTAAAGCAATTCAAATTAGCATTATTATTTTTTTCTTTCTTTGCACGTAATTGGACCTCCCAAACACCAGTCTCCAGATATTTCTTTATCTTTCTTCTTGAATTTTTCAATTAATCCCCTCAAGTCTCTCATGAGCAAAATGAGAAACTGTAGCTTTTGTGAGCATGCAATTGGAAACAGTAATTCTTATAAAATTTGGGTTCTTTCACCTGAGAGCTTTCCAATATTGAATATCACATTTTCATGTAGAATTTTTATGAATGAGGATACTTTTCTATTTTTAAATATTTAAGAATAAAAAGTAGAAAAATCTCATCTGGCATGAAAGCAGTCTAATTGAATTATAATTTTGGATCCTTTGATTTTTTTGAGTGTGAGTGAAAGTGGGAAATATTAACAGATCTACATAATTTCCAGATTGCCTCTGTGCTTTGAAACTTCCTCAAGAAAAGAACTGGATTAAATTTTGAATTCAAATAATTAAATATTTTATAGTGTCATAAAAGAGATAGTGCTTATCTTTATTATTTGATTCTTATTTCAACAAAATGCTTTTAAGAGAGAAAAGATATCAACATACCCTACAGACAGTGAGTTAATTGTAGTTTGTAAATATCTACATATATGAAAGCAATCCTTCAAGTATATGTCAGGCAATACCACTAACTTTTAATTTGTCAAATATTTTCTATCTTTATAGAGATGCAGTATTGAACACTTCCTAATTATGCAGGCATGAATATAAAGCACATCATCACAACATTTTTAGTATATGCAACTGTACTACTTCAGGAAATTTTGAAGAGTAAAAATAGTAGGCATCTATTCTGAAGATTCTTATGAAACCAACATCTAAAGTTGTCATCTAGACATAAAATTAGGAAAAATTTTTTGACTCACAGAAAGTCCCTCCACCCACTGGGAGTAGAGTAACATTGGGGGATTAAGAGATAATAATACAGGTACACATATTCATAAATAAATGCTTTATGCAGTCAAGGAATAGAACAAAAATTGCAAAATTTCCCCCAACTTCTGATATTAAGTTTTACCTTAATTAACACTTCATACATATAGAACGTCAATGTGTTTTCCAGAGCTAGGGGGAAATACAAGGAGATATTACCTTAAAATTATGACAAAAATACTTGAAATAGGAGCATCTTATATTTTATCATTCAAAGTTTTTAGAGAGAAATCCTGTCTTGGAAGAAATAAAGCTCACCCAATTGTGGAGAAGAAAAGATTTTATTCTTAATCTTGCAAGAATGGGCGCACAACCAGAACCTGTGGCTGGTGCACCGAACAAAAGAAAGTGCCACAATTTATACTCCTAAGCCTAGCTCACAAGCCCTTTCCCGATTCTCCATTGATCAGCTACTCCAGAGGTTACAGCCTATCTTTGAAGTGTGACTTTTCCGTGCAAGTCCCCCAGTCTTTGATTAACAGTTTCCCTTATCACATTCCAGCAGTTTTGACCAGGTACTCGCCCTTTCACCAAATAAGGAATGGAATTTAGTACTGATTTTTGAGTTGTCATAAGTCTTTCTTGTGCACACTTTTTACTGGCTGTAGGACTGGTTTGAGCTGTTTTCCGTTATCCCGGCTTAACTCGAGCGTAGGTGACTGATGCTATAGCCCGCCAAATGGCATTAGTCTTATTCCCCCTGCTCTTTATTACCTTTATGTGAAAACTAAATTTATCCACGTTTCTCGCAAAAGTCAAACAAAATTTTTATAGGAAATTAGATTAAATGTTTATTAAATAAAGTGTGCAAAAAGAGTAATTTGAGAAAACTAAGAGAATTTTCTGTAAAAGTGAAAGAAATTATTATAATTCAAGTGAGATACATAAGTTAATAATTTATTGGAACAATTACAAATAAATGAGGTAGGTATTTTACAGCTTTCCTATATTTTAAACTTCATGTGGGAACTGAAAATTAATTTTGACATAAATCAATGAATGTCAGGATAACACTTCAACATGTTTATTCAAATGAAGAGAGAATCTCTTTCTCCTACCATGGTGTTATGTACAAGGGAATAGTCTATTGTACCAATGCATCCAATCAGCAATTTGGAAAAAAAAAAAAAAAGTAAGATATTGAAGCTGTTCATCTGGAAAGAAAAGGTTTTACTTATAGATGTAAGAACAATGAAGTGCCAAAATAAAATAATTAGGATCATAAATAACTATTCATTATCACTTCTATATAAATTTATAAAAAAAAGGATTTCATTAAATTTCTTACTTCCAGTTATCAAAATCACTATCATACTTAGTTTAAGAAGACTGAATTACTTAATGTAATCTGCACAAGAAAGAACTAATATTTAAGATTTTATAAATCTGAAACTAAGAGAAAGATCAAGTCCAAAAACAATTGTGTTAGATTTTATTTTTCCTATAGCTACATAGATTCATTTAGACTTTGGACAATTTTAACTCTATTTTACAGATATTTCCAAATGATGAATTTAAATGCAATTTATTATAATCAGCTCATGTATTTGGAACCAGAAAAAATTAATAAAAGACATATGATAAGCGAACAGTGAAGTACTGCATTGACTTAATATAGTTAATGGCATATATTAAAGAATATCATTTATATTATTAAGAAATATAACTCAATACTTATAGATGTTTATCAATATTAAAAATCTTTTAATGAGGTAAAGATTTTTGGCAAATCATTGTAAGTTGGCATTGGCAACATTGTTTATATGGTATAAGAAATTACTTCAATAATTTATTAAACATACTCAGAAAATATATTTAAAATACTATTCAATTTAGAAGATTTTAGCAGAATTCATCTTGTTTAGATATGATCAGCCATAATTTAAATTACCTTTCAAGTCAAAATGGGAAAAAAAAAGAAAGAACTTAATATTTTTACAAAGATAACTTGGCTTAAATGGAACAGTGAATTAGAAGACATCCAGGTTGATCGGGGCTACAATATTAGGTATCATCTTATCATCTGCTTTGTCAAACTGGATAAACTATTTACACTTGTGTACATTTCTGAATATGTTGTTTTTTCTATGTTTGTAGCTTTAAAAAATAAATTTCAATTACTGTCTTGGGAACAATGGGATCAGCATAGTAATGGAACTAGGAGAAACACAGAGAGTAAGATAGCTGCCATATTGGCCCTGCCTTGTGAGAGTAAGGATTGCCTGCAGCCACAGAAAGATAAAGAATCCCCAAGAGGATCCTGAGGGCTCTGGAGACACCCAGGTCCTATGGACAGGGCAGATAGCTCTGGAGTTTGGTGCCTTGCCAATGGGCCCTACTTTGGAGTCAGTGCTCCTGAGAATGACAGAGTTGGACTCAATTATGTCTTCCCTATACATGGCTCAACTGTCCCTTCTATTTAAACCTATACTTGTTGCTGCAGTTTGTAGGTTACACCCTGAGAATCAAGTCTTTGGGCTGTCCATGTGCCAGCTGGGCCCAGAACCTTCATGGAGATGCAACACCTACTCTACAGCTCATTGAACTCACCCAGGACAACTGGTGGAGAGATGATGATGGACAACAACCATCCCAAGAAAAGGAGAGTGTCTACAAGTGCAAGCAAGATAGTCTCATCCATCTTCCCTGTGGAATATAAGCCCCCTCTCAATTAGAGGTGGAGTGGACGTCACCATCCCAGAATCCTCAGGAGTGATGAAAGAACTATGGACTAGAGTGGACTTACTGGTATTCTACTATAGACATATTGTGATTCAAGCAATGGAAGAAATTACAACATTGATGTGGAGCTAGTTGCCACTGGAGACTCTGAGGGCAGGGAGAGGGAAAAATAGGTGTAATACGGGGGCTTTTTCAGGACTTGGGAATCATCCTGAATGACACTGCAATGACAGATATAGGCCATTTTATATCGTCACATAATATGCAGACCTCGAGTGTAGACTACAATGTGAACTGTGGTCCATGCTTAATGCAAAGCCCCAGGATGCTTTTATTAATTGCAATGAATGTGCCACACTAGTGAAGGATGTTTATGTGGGAGGTGTGGGGAGTGGGGCATATGGGAATCCTATATTTTTTTGTGTAACGTTTATGTAATCTAAGTATCTTATATATATATATATAATTAAAAAAAAAAAAAAAAAAAGACATGCAACGACCAAAAAAAAAAAAATCCCCAAGATGCTGAGAGGCATCTTGGAGGCAGGAGGCTATGTATGCTCTAAATCAGCAAAGCACAGAGGCATGGAAAGAGTCCCTGAAAAGCTAGGCCAGGTAGCAGCTCAAAGATGAAAAGAAGCTCTGTCATGTGCTTGATTGCCCACAGCTGAGTTATGTGAGAAATAGCTTGGTAGAGAATGCAGAGACCCAAACGAAACACTGCCATTTTGCCTTGCTACATGGCAGAAGCCCAGGATCTGTCCAGCAGCCAAACTTTTGTAAGAAAACATCTTTGATTATTCCTTGATTTGGACATAATTGCAACCTCAGAAATGTAATCTTTTACCCTACTTTTGCTTTGGCATCCTTAGCAAATCAAAACAACAAAGGAGCTGTTTATAATGGACTAACTTAAGCCAATTGAGCTCCACAATGCATATTCTATGTCAGAAAAGTCTGACTGGCTTTACCTTCCATCTCAAACACCTTTCTGTTGACAAACCCAAAATAGGGTCGGACTAAATTTATGTGGGCACAACCTGAAAATCCCTTGCCTCGTCATTTTAATACATGCCTATTGCTTCCTGCCTTACACTTTATTGTTATTACTGCGGCTTAACACATTGTAGGATCTGTGCAGTGCCCACGAATATATAACTTTGTAGTATAGGGAAATTAATGCAATGTGGGAAAAACTTTAACTACTTGGAGATGAGAACCGTGGATAAATTCTTCTTACACTTCAGTTTCAAAAGACCACCTTGAACCACAAACATTCACATGTCCTTTGGCTAGAAGGTAAAGGAAGTTTGAGCCATCGGTTGTGTTCAATAACTGGCAGACCAACTCGGTAACAAACTGCATAGTGGCTTTCTCTTTTCAGTTGCCTCAATCCCATTTTCCCTTCCTCATACATATTTAGTGTTGGCACTCCATTAAAAAGTAGTAGTTCATAAGTTTCTTTTTAGACGAATAGCTGTGGAATACCAGATAAGTCATAATATATGTATTTGACTTAATAGTAATATTTTAGGTATTCAACTACATATTTAAAACTTTTACTAATGCAGGCACAAACAGTACTATAAAATGTTCATTACTTCAGGAAATATTTATTGAGAGCAAATTACGTCCCATCTATCAGGCACTAGAAAAAAATATGAATTAGCCAAGGCCATTGTCTCAAGTTTAGGTAGCCTTTTTAATGTAAACAGACATTGCAAAAAATGGCATGTACAAATAATTGCAAAGGTGTAAGATATGAGTGCAAAGTTATGGGAGAGCAGGGAGAAAGAATCTGATTTTGGAGATGCAGAGAGATAATATTTCAAATATGACATAATTTACATGAAACCAGAAAAGAAAGTACAGATTTGTGTGTATATTTGAGTGTATGTGTATCTGTGAATGTATCTTTGTGTCTCTGTGTGTGCATGAAAAACCCAATCAGTTATGGAAAATATGATGAGGTCAGATAAAAAATTCTAGAAAAGATGCCATGAACTTGGCTAGTTCCCTAAGAGCAATGAAAAGGAAAAATATCTATTTTCTTGAACTTCCCAATTCTTTATTCTCTGAATGCAATGTGTGCTGCCTGATACACTATTCAATAGCTATGTGTGGTTATTGCAGGCGTGAGATGTGGCTAGTGTGATTGAGAACTTATTTTTCTCTTATTTAATTTGTTCATATTTAAATTTCAATCACCACAATTATCGCATACCCTTGCATGTATTTACATTTGAGGAAGGATGACTTCTGGTTATTTCTTAAAATATAATTAGTACTACAAAGAAACAGCAAATGGTATTATGGCAACATATAAGTTTGAGAGAATCAGGGTATCAGAGTAGAATTCTATAGAAGGAATATAATTATATAAGAGATAGATGTGTAGAAGTGAATGGAGGTGCTTAAGAAACAAGCTTTAGCTGGCAGAAGACATATGTGAAGTCCTGAGGTAGAAAAGAAAGTGTCAAGTTATTAAAACTAACCCACAAAGAAACCAATACAAACAAACAAACAAACAGCACAGGAATGTGAAGGGAGGATGTTATAAAGTAAGTCTGAAAAGATAAGAGGAGATCAAATCTTAAAAGAGTCTTCACCTATTAAGACTGGATCCTTTATATTGAGGGGAATAAACCATGTTTTTCCTTTTTGAAAAGTAAGAAGATAATGTTTCCATTTGTAATGCATTATTCTGGATGCCAAATGAGTTAAACAGTTTAGAAATCGGGAGAGGTGTTTCTAAGGATAATTTGATTTTATCTCCATATTGAGGTGAAGATAATCCCCGGAATATTAGACAGTTTTTCAGACTAAGATATTCAGCTGACTCAGCTCTGCCTCCATCTGACAGATTGCAACTGGACCATATTGAAGAGAACTTTGGACTAGAATTATTACTATCAGAGGGTAGCATGGCAATGTACTCTTGGTAACTTACTGCCCAGAATTTTATATGGTCTCTGGCATAATGGTGTCAGGGTAATTGTAATGCATTGAGAAGGTAACAAAATTCTATCCCTATCTCCTATAAAAAATAATAAATTCAGAATGAGTTAAAGAAATACCTAAATATAAAAAGCATAACATAGAGATATTAAACACATGCTAATAATTATATAATTATGCCGTATTATGTCTTCCTAAAGAGAACATGTCACCAAGAATTAGCAATACATTGTAGAACCTTTCTTAGATGAACCATACTAAAAATGCTAAGAGATAAGGAAAGTCTCTGAATACATGTTGCAACTAATAAGACACACCAAAACATTTATATCCATAAAACAAAATTTCTACTACTAATAATAAGACAATCAACCCAGTGGAAAATAAACAAATGTTATTCAAGTATAAGAAATATAAAAATTAAAAAGATGTTTAGTCTCAATATTAAATGGGTAAAAAAAAAACTTAAAAAGGGAGATCTGTAATATATTAAGTACTAACTATATCCTAACTAACATGCTAAGCACTTTTATATAGTATCTCATTTAAACTTCACAACAGCCTATGAGTTAGGCAATCAGTCTTCTTATAAGTGAGGAAACTGATGTTCAGAAGGGCTAAATAATTTTTGTAGTTTTACAGTCAGTGACTCTCTTTATCTTCAAAACCAGGCACTGTGGTCACTATGCTATAGTGTCTTTATCATCCAATAATTTGTAGTAGAATTGTTTCTTTCTGCATGAACAGTTTTGAAAAGACTAATATTTTCCAGTGTTGAGTAGGAAGTGATGAAAAGGACTCATTCTTGTCTGTAGGAAGAATATTTTGAAGTATCAAAATGTAATATTCACATATATGTTATACCAATATTTTCACATATGCAAATGAGTACATAAAGATTTGTTGTACTATTGTAACTAATTATATGAAATTGTTAATCAGCATGGACATTATCAGATTATATACTTGTCTTCTCAAATAGTCTATGCAATTGAAAAGAGGAGGGGCGTGGCACATAGTAGTCAGTAGACCCTGAATTATTGCCATAATTAACACTCAGGATATAGGTCAAACCCCTTTTATCTGCATCTCTTCCACTTCCATACCTAAAGTCTTCCCAGAGCTTGTTTCACAGGCAGTCAAACTTGGTCACAGGTTATAAACTGGAGCATGTGCAAAAGCATAGACTCTCATGCCTTGGATGACCCCTGATGCACTAAAAACAAAAATCACCTCCCTCAGAACCAAGATTATGAGGATGAGGAGACATTGGAAGCAAATAAAGTGTGGTGAGGGGACTCTGAACAAGGAAGATCCTTTCCAAAGGCATATTACTACTATATATAGGCAATTTTATGAACAGCTAATCAGAATATGTCAACCCAAAACCCCATCACTGTCTCCTCCTCCCTTTGTTCCCATCCCATAAAATTCACCTCCATTCTACATTTGAGAGACAGATTTGAGCTTGCCTCTTTTCTCCTTTTCATTTGATTTCACCGACAAGCTCTTTCTTTTCTCAAAATCCTGATGTCATTGTGTAGTAAGCCTATCAATTGGTAACAATTTTTGGTGGCCCAGATGGGATACTGTGTTCTCAGGACTGCTTGCTGGAGGTTCTGTGGCTCCAACAGGGAGTGTGGACCCCTCCAACCCTAAGTGGTGTACCTGGACCAGCCTTTCTGTAGGCTTATTGATTAGGGTTCTCACTGTTCTAAATCCTCAGTGTTACTTCCTATTTTGTGGAAAGAAACTGTTCCTGGAAGAGAGGTCATTTGGGTGAGTAACCTCCTATAAGCACCTATTGTCTTGTTGAATGTTTGTTTGGTAGGTTGTGTGTTAAGGTCCCACCATTTTGTAAAACACCTGCTCTTTTGGGATTTGAGTTTCATCTTTTTCAAAATAGCAGAGTAGCAGAGTGGGTGTAGCTCAGTGTTTGAGCATTTGCTTTGCATGCACAAGGCTCTGGGTTCAATTCCTGGTTCCATCCCTGGTATCTCCTCAAAAAAAAATAAAAAAGAAAGGGTAGGTCTATCATTGGGTCCAGACCCCAAGACTTAAGAGGATTTAGTCACAGAAGTACCCATATTTTTCTTGGTAAGCTTATACAGTGCCTGGATTAAAACATACATAACAAAATATTTGTAATCATGGGTAATGTTAATAGTATATCTTACCTCATTTCTTTTTGCTATGTTTTATATCACTGGTCTATCTTCAGTTATGAGCAAATGAAGAGGAAAAAGTTATCTTCTCTTGTAACATGGTCTGATCCTAATATAAACTAGAATCAGGGAAACAGTGGCCAGAGAATGGATTCCTAAATTATAATGTTATATTACAATTAGATTTGTATTCTAAGAGAGAGAGAAAATGGAATGAGATTCCATATATTCAAGCCTTTATGAAATTATACCAAAATAAGAACTTGCAAGGGAAATGCAAAATCATGATTCAGAGGGCAGGGGCTCAGGTAAATCAAGCTAAACCTGAGACACCAGATTCAACTTAATATTCAGTTAAAGCTATGTTGCAAGATTCCAAACCAGATGATGGACTGGCTACTCTACCACACTTGATGCCTCCTTCAGCACCCCACTGTTTTGGAGAAAAGCTGAAATGAGACATACAGAGATATCCATTAACCCTCAAGAGATCAATTTGACTTTATACCCATCTGTGCCTACTAGTTCAGGAGGAATGGTCTCCCCATCCCATGCCTGAAAAGGTACTCAATTTGGCCTGGGGAATACTCAGACTAGGGCATGGAAATTCCCACTTAGAAAAATCCCTGCAGAATTGGATGAATAAGGCAATTCTAGAGGGTTTATTTATTCACACTCTCCCTTCTCCACTTCCAAATGATGTACTTGGAAAAATAACATGCTGTCTTATCAAGATAACCCTAAAAGGATGGAGAATCCTTCAACTTCCATTTTCACTATACATAAACTCACCTGGAATAATATTCAGACCCTCCAGATCATTCTCCTAATGCCTGAGAAACACAGAATGGTTTTTGAAAAAGCTTGCCAGGAGGACAGTGGACTGCATGAATTGCAAGCCAATGACCTGATCTGAACATCAGCAGCATTTGCCATCCCAGAGGCAGAGCCCAGATGAAACCCAAATTAACCCAGTGACAAAGCCAGACTAGACCATTAAAATGGTGCAACAAAGCAGGTAGGCAAAAAGGAGTCCTAAGGCCAAAACTTTTTAAAAGGTTCAGGAAATATAGGAAGGACCAAAAGAAATCCCATACACTTTTTTTTCAAAAGAGTGTTTGAGGCATACAAGCAAAACAGTCCTGGACCTAGAGCACCTGGATAAATGAGGTTAGTCAATATGATTGTTTTTGTTTGGTAAAGGCTGCCAAGGCAATATACCAGAAAGGGGTTAGCTTTTACTATGGTGATGTATTAATTTATAAGCGTACTCTTCCAAGGCCTTGAAAATGTCCAAATCAAGGCATCATCAGGATATGCTTTCATTCAGAGCTGCAGATGTGGTGAATCAGACACATGGCAGCATCTACTCATCTCTCTTTTCTTTTTTGGGCCTCACTGCTTTCAGTTTCTAGCTTCAGTGGCTCCTCTCATCTTCGGTGTTCTATAGATTTTAGGTTCTGGTTCTTGGAGCCTTCTCAGCTTCTGGGCACTTCTGTTTCTGTTTCTGCAGCTTTTTTCCCTCCAATTAATCCCATTTGTAAAGGACTCCTGAAGGGGACCAAAACCCACCCTGAGTCATGCCTCACTGAAATAATCCAATCAGAGGTCCCCAAATGAAATAATTCAACCCAAATTTCCCATAACCGTAGGAATGGACCAATTAAAAAATATAATTTCCGGGGTCCACCAAAGACTCAACCTACCACAATGACCTTCATTAATCAAAGTGCACCAGAGATAAGGAGAAAAATACAAAAATTGGAGGGGGAATTAGGAATGCCTGTGTCCCAGCTGGTTGAGATTGCCTTTAAGGTCTTCAATAACTGAAACCAGATCCAGGAGAAGCAAATGAAACGCCAAGCTGCACTGCTACCCACAGCCATAAACCACAATCTACAGAGACCAAGAAAGACTTCAATGAGTGATAATTATTGAGATAATTATTTGCTATTTTAGTAATTTAGATAATTATTACATAATTATTTAAATATATATTGTTAATTGCCAGACAGCTACGTTAATTGTGTCTGGTCTGAAGAAGTGTACATTGCTAAAAGTAACTATTATATAATCAGAACCTGATAATTTGTATATTATGTAATTATGTTGTGATAGAAAAGGTGATGATAATCTAGTTAATTTCAAATATATAAGTAGCCTTCTAAGAAGAGCTCTCACTTGTGCTGAAACTAGAATATAAATAAGGAAAAAAATCTGCAAGGTCTTGCAACCAGAGATATAAAATATGCAAAGGAATGAGGAATCAACCTCAAAAAAGGTTCATCTGAAGAGTTATAATACTAAAAACATGGTATTTGAAAATATTCCCAATTTTTGTTTTCAGAAAAAATAATTGAATCCCAGGCTTTGGTTCTAATTGTGTAAATTGTTTTATATTCTCCTACCTCTACAAATTATGTAACCAATGACATAAATTTAAAGTATAACTTACTTATATCTGGTTGTAGGATATTTCCATATGTTTAAAACATGCATACTGCAAATTTCCTAATCCTGCACTTACCCATTTTATTCATATTAATAAATATATACCTTGCATACAATAACCTGCAATCATTTTAAAAGAATGCATTTGAACAAATATATACATCCATGTAACAATAAAGATAAAGAAAGTCAAACCATACCAGATAGTACCCTTTCCTCTTCCCAGGCATTCTCACCACTGCCATTAGATCTAGGTACTCTCTGATGTCACCTGAGTCAGTATAGATTAATTTTTGCCCTCTCTGCAATTTCATTTAAAATAAATAATACAGTATGAACTTTATGTATGGCTTCTCTTGCTCAACATAATATTTTTGAGGTCCACCTATGCTATTGCAAAAACCCATAGTTCATTCCTTTCCACTGATGTGATTTAACAAAATTGCTGGTGTCATTTTTTCACAGCCAGCTTTCCTCTTCTACCCCAACACTTTAGTTTTCTTTTCTTAGAATTCTCTTCAGAAGACTCAATCATTCCCTTTGAACAGGGTGAAAAGTAAGTATATTCTGCTTTCTGAATTGCCAATTCCTGAATTCCTCTCTCCTCATATAATGTACTTTTGCAATAAACTGTCTGCCAAAGCAATATTAATTGGGAGGGGTTAATTCTCTTATATATCAGTGACTCTATTCCTTGTTCAAAGCAAGGATGAATTTACCTAGGCAGATTTAGGGCTTGTCCCTAGTGGAAAAAGATGCTTGATCAGGAACACCATGCATATTTTATGGCCCCATCTGAGCCCTAAACTGACTGTTTCTACTCTCTTTTTCATGCAGCAGGTTCCAACACAAAGTTCTTTTCTTTTCTTTTTTGTGCTAGTAGCTCATATGGTATTTTGTTCCTTATACCCATAAAAATGTACTGAAGTACAGTACATTGTCTTCCTTCTCCTTCTGCCTTTGATATGCATAGCATGAATAAGCCTAACTGGGGCTATATCAACACGGGTTCAGTCATAAAAGCAAACTGCTCCAAATACTCTGGGAATTAAGGGAATAGCATAGGAATTACAGCTTTTAAGACTGTTGGAAGAGATGGGGGAACAAAAGTCAATTATGTTACTGTAGAATATTTGAGAACCAGATAAAAGGTTGGGGAAACAAACATCAAAGATATCAGGTGGAAGCTTTAAGAGAATGGTTCAGAAAAGTTTATTGGAAAAGGGCAGTAACTTTCAATAATTTCTGAGGAAGCTCCTGCCAATAGTTTTAGCAGAAGTGGATAGTTCCCAAAAGCTTCCTGGAAAGCCACCATGAATCTCATTTTTGGTCAACAGTTTCATAACAATGCCTTTGGAGATTAATAGCCACTGTTTCTCTTCCAATTTCCAAATTTTGCACAAAGTCCTCTCTTTGGCAAACTGTAATTTGGAAACAAACAGACAATGAGACTGCACTTACAGAACAATAAGAAGGTCATAGATGTTGTCAAGTTGACAGTAGGCAATTCAGTGAAGATTCTTTGAAAATAACCAAGGGCAGGGTCTCAAAAGTAGCAATTCATTGCATCACTGTTCTTCCTAAAAGAACTATGTCAGTTTTATGAGCAGGAAAAGGAGACATGAGATGTCTTTTCCATTTCTTCTCAATTTACCCCTATTTTATAAGAACTCTTTGAAGTTCCCAGATTCTATAAAAGTTTAATTCCTGAAAGTCATTCATGCATTGGAAAGCATATTTCTACAGGACATAGTAGATAAGTTTCCTATCAAAAGAAGCGGGTGAAAGAATAATAAAGTTAGCACAATAAGATATTTCACTTGTAAAGTAGTTTGATTTTTCCTCAATCAAGAACAGATCTAGCTATTAAAGCTAAAGATCTATGTCCTAGAGAGAACAAGACTTCTACTGGAAATGGTTCTTGGATAAATTATTTTGAATCAGCATATCCCACACCACTGGAAAGAGAACAATGTTCACTCATTGGACCATTCATACATTACCTCATCAGATACTTACAGAGCTCCTTGAAATTGATAATTACAGTTTGCTTATCAGAGAGAGAGAGATCCATACAATCCATACTTCACAATGGAAGAAGTCCATCTTTCTTTACATCTTTACACTTACAGCAATAAAGCAGTCAAACCTGTTAACAATGAGTAATTTTAAGCTCCAATTACTAAAATCTTAGAGGTTCCTTCCAGTCCAGTACCTCATTTTGTTAAGCTCAAGTGAACTTGGCACCCTAATAGAGTGTTTTGTATTTGCCCTGCTACTTCACAAACTTGGGGAAAACTTCCTTACAATCTACAGAAGTATCATAAAACCAATTTGAAAAGCGTGACTTTTATTCATGGTTACAGTGATTCATTTAGGGTTACAATTTCCAGGATACAAACAATAATCCTGGTTTTTAGGGCTTGATATGCTTAGAGACAAAGCTATCAGAAGAAAAGAAAAAGAGAAAGATTTGAGTAGAACACTGGCAGAAATGTTTGTAAGAGTTTGAGAATATTCTCAGAAATAGTCAATGAAAATAAGTGTCATTATTTTAGTAATAAATAAAAATAGCTTATGAATTTTGAGGCTAAGTGAGATTTTCCATTGCTGACAGATTGCTCTAAAATCCCAAAATCAATGCATAATATAGAAAAATCTAAAGATAATCATCAACAACATGGGCCACATGCATTTACATTTACATATGGCTTATGAAAAGGTGGAATATTGACCTTATTATGAACAAAGGAGTGGGGAGGGGAGAGATACAATGCTACCACCTCCCTGGTGCCAAGTTAACGGCTAGGAAAACTGTTCAAAAAATTGCGTCTTTCCTGATGGATGTTTGCTGGAGTATTGAATATGTGGATCCACACTAGGGCTGACAAAGGAGAGAAGTCGGTTCATTATTTTCTTGGGTCAGAATCATTTAATAAAACTATCCTACATAGAAAAGGACCTGGTAGCAGACAAAAACTTAAGTTTGTGAAACAAACATAGTATCTTGATTTCTACATTGACACCATGTGGATTTATTTTATAAGTAAATTAAAAAAAAAAAAAAAACAGTTGGTTTCATATAGACAGATATCCCATTTATTATACATGGTATTACTCATCAAGATAATTCATTTTGTGCCAATACATTTTTCAAGGTTTATTGAAGTAGGGCATACTAGCAACTGCATATATGTGTAGTATGAATGTGATAAATTTTGATAGAATAATTTACATTTCCTAATAATTATGTTAAACTGAAACCATCTCCACAATCAAGATAATCAATACACCCATCACCCTTAAAAGTTTCCCATTGTAACATTGTGATCTCCTCATACCTCCGTTTCTGCCATCCTCCTTCAGAATCCAATCATCTGCTTTCTCTTCCTAAAGATTAGTTAGCAATTTCTAGAATATTGTATGAATGGAATAATATAGTATTATTTTCCATGAACTTTCTCCACTTGGTCAATTATTTTGAGTCACCCATGTTAATATCTTACAGATAGATCATTTATTTTTGTTACTAACTTGCACTCCATTGTATCATCCTACCATAGCCCCTTGATCCTTCACCTATTGGTGGGCATTAAGACTGTGTCCAGCTTTTTGTCTATTACAAGTAAAGCTTTTATCAACATTTGACTTTAGCTTTTGGTGTGGTCATACACTGTCCTTTCTCTTGAGTTAACATGTAAAAGTACAGTACCTGGGCTATATGGTGGATGTAATTTTAAAATTTTAAGAAATTGCAGAACTGCTTTCCAAAGTGACTGTACAGTTTTACATTCTTGCCTGCAGTGTATATGGTTTTCAAATTTTTCTCCACATCTTTGCCAAAACTTGGTATTGTAATATGTTTATTTTTAACCATTCTACATGGTTTATAGTTGTATCCCATTGTGATTTTAATTTCATTTCCCTCATGACTAATGATTTGATCATGTTTCTATGCTTATTCCTATGGGTGTATTTTTTCTGGTAAACTGTTTAAATTTTGCCAAATTTTTATGTGGGTTGTTTTATATTATTTATTTTTTAATATTTTTATGTTTTATAGACCTGTCCTTTTTCCAGTTATATGATTTGTAAATACTTTCCCCAATTCTGATTCTTATTGTTTCATTCATTTATAAAGGTCTTTTGAAAAGCAGAAGTCATAATATTGACAGATCTCAACTTACCAGTTTTCTATTATGGCTCATGATTTGCCTAGTCACAAGGCCACAAAGATTTTCTCTTACATCTTCTTCTGTAATTTTTATGATTTTATATTTATATTTATATCAACGTTCCATTCTGAGTTAATTTTTATATATCAAATTCTGTATGAATCATGGATGATAATTTTGCAGGTATCTAGCCAAATTTCCAGCACTATTTGTTGTATATACATGCACCACACACACACACACACACACAAAAGAATTATTAGGCCCAAAGTTATAATAGAATTTAGAGACTCTGATCTAAAACAGACTAGGTTTTCCCCTGCTAAAATCATTTTCAAGCTCAAGGACATTTAGAGCTCTTAGGTAGTTGGTTATCTTCTAACTATTAAGTTCCATCTTGATATTTACAAGGAGGTTTCTTCTAAGTTAAAACTACCTCAGGCATCACCAAAAGTAGAGAGAGAGCTTTTAACTCCTTCATCCTCCATAATTATGTAATTTTAAAATGATCCTTGCTTCACAAAACTGAGAATTAGTTATAAAAAATTTATACTTGGAAACATCAGCAAGATTTAACAGTGAATTTTAAATCATTGTTTTAGTTTTAAAGGTGTAAATTTCATACTGTGATTAAAACAGAATAATAAGAATTATTTGCTATCAATTCAGTATAAAATGTAAGGAGTAAATAAATCTAATACAAATTAGGACTTAATATTATATTGTGGTAAACAAGAAGAATATTTTTCTGACATTTTAAAAATAATACTTTAAATGAGTTTGAGAATAAATAGAAATGATGACAATGTCTATTATGGCAACAGTAAATTTAAATCAATTTTATTTAAAACTTTGTCTTAGAAATGTGATAATGACAGTAACATTGAAGATGAAAATGGTAATAAAAATGAAGATATGTTGGTTGTCCTGGCAATGAAAGTCTGAAATCATTGACTGTGTACTTGGTCTAAGGAACTTTAGGATTTGGTCTGAGTTTCCTCAGGGATAAAATGAGCTCATGAGTTAGCATTGTCAAACTGCAAATCAAATGATGTTATATTTTTACATATTAAAGACATAATTCAGATATTAACAAAATGAAGAGTTTTCTAAAATAAAGAATGAAGAAGAAATGCAGATTTAAAAATAAGACTGTTTCGTGTATATATTGAAAAATAAATAAATCTTCTCTAGTCTAAAACTTTCTCTCTGTGCCTGCCAACTCTCTCTCTCTTGTTCTCTCTTTGTTTCAACACACCTTGTTTCATTTCTCAGGCACTTCTAATTCCCATTATGGAGGATGCTCATGACAGGTTCAATTGAAATGTACAGTAAAAAGTGGACTTCCAGATGACATGAGAAAATAACTCTCCTACTTAACTTCATTTAGGAAGAATCCATGTAGTATTATGTGGAAAGAAGATGGTGGAAGGACCTGAGAAATAAGAATATCAGCACACATTGGATACTTTCTAGAGTGAGGATATCAATCATGTGTAGAAAACTTCAAATATAAAATATCTAGGAAAGGAGGGGAAGGCAAGTCTGATTATTATATTATATTACAATAGCTAATCAAATATTCCAGAGCATTAATGTAGAACTTTGTAATTTATTACTTTTTATAATCTATGGCACTATTCTCAAATATCAGATAAAAACAAGATACTTTATTCCTTTTTTGGCCTTTTTGAGATTGTGCTTGATTGCAGGTAAACTGGGAACTAGACACACACACACACATGTTGCTTCTGGCAATGACAATATATTTTGTGAAAAGAAGAGGGATGGGAAGTTAAAGGAAGAACATAGTATTGCAACATATCTCATTTCCCTAATGGTAAATGGATGACTTAAGAGCACATAATAAAACTGACAATTAGAAGCAAAAGCAGACCCTAAGGCCTATTAAGCAAGGAAGGTAGCAGGTTAAAATCACATCAATCTAATATCCTAAATGTCTGTTTCTTGGTTCATCTTGGTTCATTCTGACTCCTTACTTGATTGATAAATCTCTTCCATTTTGGATAACTATGCATCTCTCTGACTTCTCTATCTTAGGGAATTCTTTACGGTGATTTGAAAACACTTCTTAAAGTTATTTAATGCATACGTTAAAGAAGTTGAAATAGGGAATGAACAATCTGTTGGAAGTAATCTCAAATCCTCTGATTCCATTATCTCCACAATCTAAAAGTTCAATAACATCTCTCATTTCTTTCTTCTAAATATCTCTGACTCTATTACCCTATTACCTATTACCTAATTACCTATTAGGAAATTACCTCTATTACCCTATTACCTATTACCTAATTCCCTGTTACTCTATTACCTAATTCTATACCCATGTTTTCATTTATATACTAAGCTTCAAAATTTTTCAGAAGTTTAAAGCAATAGCCCCTTATTTGCTCTAAGGCAACCCATATTCCATATAATTGCTGGAGAAACTATTCAAACTCTTCACGCTGAACTTCCAAACTATTCAAGCTGAACATTAAAAGTTGTCATCGTAAACACACTTTCAATAACTTCTCTTTGTTGGAAATGTCAGGCAAAGGTCACTGCTTCAAAATAAACTGAGCAGCATATTAAACTGGATTTAGTGTCTTTTATCCAGACTTGTTGACTCAGAAGCACTAGTCATGAGAAATTAAAATGCATTTTTAATCTATCTAGGTAATTTTTATATACATGGGTACATGCTTAAGTCCAAAATACTTTCTGGTACACAATCCCTTCCTGTTCCATCTGTGCAACCACTCCAGACAGAGTGGAACAGAGAAATGTGAATCAAGACTGAGAACATGTCTAAATTGGATTACAAAGTGCAATCCACTAAACACATCATACATTTGTTGCATCACATTCTTGAATTTCTCAAAATAAGAGCTATTCCTTACTGAGTAATAAATAGTTATAGTAACAGTAAATCAATTGACTGTTATGTAGCGATTGTTTTACATAAGGAGAAACCAAGGCATAAAATCTGAGTAACCTGTGCAGTATCCCACAATATGTGTGCAATGAAGCTTTTACTAACTCTAGGCTACATGACTCAAAATCTTGTTGTATAGCCATCAGACATATGACCTCTCCAAACATATTTCTCTATCAAACACCTCTAGGTTGTTAACTTACATTTGTAAGTCAATCTTCTTTCCATATGTATATTGTTGGTCTCATCAAAATTATTACTTTATCCTGGAAAGCATCTCTGATCTCCAAAATTTCTTAGAAGTCTTTCCTATCACATAATATTTTGTAGATCTTTGTTGTAGCCCTAGTCTCACACATTATTGCAGCCTATGCTTTATGTTTTTGCCTCCTTTAGGCAAAACTAAATTGTTAGAAAGAAGGATTGAACTGCTCACAATGTTTGGAGCAAGCTAGATATTTAATAAATAAATATCAACTTAACTGAAAATTCACACTAATCATGGTACATTGACAGGGACCTTTTTTTTTTTAAGTCATGGTTTCTGGAAACTAATGTGCATTCAAGATATGATGTTTAAATTTGGATTAAAAAATTCAAGCAACTAAGTTTAACACAGTAGGGAGAAATTTTAACAAGACTGACTAGAATAAAAGGTGAGAACTGAACTACAAAATTCTTTGAAAGATAACATAACTGATGAGCTAAATAAACATAAAACAAATTTATGAATTTATTTTCAGTTTTTACTGTAATGTTGTATTTTGTATTATACTTTTAAATTCAGTTTTTTGAAAAATACAAAATCTTTTGTGGCACATCCCTGAAGAATTCTTTGACCTGCTAATTCCTTAGAGTGTAAATGAAGGGATTTAGTAAAGGGGCAACTGAGGTGTAGAGCAAAGATACACCTTTTGATACGGTCACTCTTTCTATTGCAGATGGTTTAATACACATGAAGATACCGCTGCTGTAAGTTAAGGAGACAACAATCATGTGGGAAGAACAGATGGAAAGAGCTTTGGACCTTTGCTGTGCGGAGAGGAATTTCAGAAATGTCTTAATGACGTAAGTGTACGAGAGAATTACTAACACCACTGTGACTGCTAGTGTCACCACAGCTAAGATAAAAGACATTAATTCTAGGACATGTGTATCTGTGCATGAAATCTGAAGGATAGGAAAAGTTTCACACATAAAATGATCAATGACTTTGGAAGCACAGAAATCCAGTTTGAGTCTCATGGCCAATGGGGGAAAGAAGATTAGGAATCCAGTTACCCAGGAGCTTAGGACCAGTTGTAACTCATTTTGCTGTTCATAATTATTGAGTAATGCAGAGGTTTGCAAATGGACATAGCAGTCATAGGACATGGTAGCCAGCAGGTAGAATTCTGTAACTCTCAGTAAAAGGATAAAAAATAATTGAGCTGTACAATTATTATAAGAAATGGTTTTGTCTTTAGTTAACAATGTTTTTCAGGAATCTGGGAATGCACACTGTTGTGAATGTGATTTCCAAAAAGGAGAAATGTCGGAGAAAGAAATAAATTGGGGTTTTGAAACAGGGATCCAACAGGGTGAGAAGAATGATAATTAAATTCCCCATCAGGCTCAACGTGTAGTTAAGAGAGAGAAACAGGAAAATCACAGTTTGCAATTGTGGGCTATCTGTCAGTCCTACTAGAATGAACTGTTTTTCCATTGATTGGTTCTTCATTTCTCTTTTGTGACCCTTATCAAATCTATATACAAAAGAGGAAAAAAATTATAAATATCTATATACAGAAACACACAAACTCTCACATTCTAACACGTTTACTTAAAACAGAGAAAGACAGATATTCCCAAACATATAAATTTTTATATGTTTCTACAGTTTGAAACAGCAGGAGACATAAATACATGCCACTGGTCAATTCAAAAATCCCTTGGAAAGCCCTAATTTTCTTTATAGTTGTATTGGTCAGCCAAAGGCGTGCTAATGTGAAATACCAAAAATGGGCTGGTCTTTATAAAGGGTATTTATTTGGGGTAGAAGTCCACAGTTACCAGGCCATTAAGCATAAGTTTCTTCTCTCACCAAAGTCCATTGCTACGTGTTGGAGCAAGACAGCTGCTGACATTTGCCAGGGTTCAGGCTTCTTGGGGTCCTCTCTTCCCAGGACTGCGTTTCTCTCCAGGCTTAGCTCGCGTTTCCTCCACAAGGTCAGCTGTAGATGATCAAGCGAACGGCTCGCCTCTCTTTTCCTGGGGCCTTCTCTCCAGTATCAAAACTTTTTCTCAAAAACTGCCTGCTCTGTCCTTTGCCTTGCCTTTTATATTCGATTCCCCCACCCACCAAGGGTGGGGCTCAACGCCCTACTGCTCTGGCCCAGTCAAGGCCCTAATCATAACTTAATCATGCCCAGATTAACAGATCAGTTTACAAGCCTGATCCAATTATATTTTTGGAATTCATAATTACATCAAATTGCCAGACAGCCACAATAGTGTTCCTCACAATTTTTTCCCTATGGAACCTGAATTTCTTTTGCCAATTTACATTTTAGCAAATCATTTCTTAATGGCCATTACTGCACATGTATAGTTTAAATAGAAGAAGCATATTAATTATTTAAAATGCATTTTCTACTTATGTTTAAAGAAAGTGGATTTGAGTAAATTTTACTTTTTTACCTATAACCAATTAGAGTTTCATTTTTTATACTTAATTCAAAGTTGATCTCAATAGAATTTCCTTATTTATCTATCTTGACATCTTCCTCTTTATATATTTCATTGCAATCCACTCCTCTAAATCTGTCTTCATAAATTTTGTTAATTTATTCTAATTCACACAGAATAAAAATGTCTTAGCCTTTCATAGCAATTATTTTAATTATGAATATTTACATCTAAAATATGTTATTATTCATTTATTTACTTATTTAATAAGTATCTTTAAACCTTATTATAATGTAAAAGTATATGATATTCCTAAT
Source organism: Tolypeutes matacus (assembly GCA_026826555.1). Classification (NCBI taxonomy): domain Eukaryota; kingdom Metazoa; phylum Chordata; class Mammalia; order Cingulata; family Chlamyphoridae; genus Tolypeutes; species Tolypeutes matacus. The sequence goes on along the minus strand of JAKSZT010054107.1, from coordinate 1,146,385 downwards.
CTAAATAGACAAGAATAGCAACCACAGTTAAAAGAAAACCAAATAAAAGAAAAAGGAAAGGATTCTATTTTCCCTTTTTCCTTTCTCAATCAGGTTCAGGTTATTTGAAATTCCGGGTTTCAATAGTTTAATTTTATAACTGAAGAAATTACACTAATTTGACTTATCTTTTTAGAATGATTGTCAGTGTAATTTTTCAAAACCTGAGTTTAAGGATGTAGTATAGTTCTTGTGATGATTAGTTATCAAGATAATGATATTCAGTAGTTAAAGATCCTAATTTCATGAGTTTTGAAACATTCTCTTCACTAAATGTATGCCATGACTATTACCAATTTTTTGGATTGGTAATATGCAGATTGACAGTCATTTTCCAGAATATAAGACAAACAATTCAAAGCAATACATGATGGAAAGAAAAAGTAAAATATTTAAATAAATATATTTCTTCATATTTTTAACTAACTTTTTTGAAATTTATTCCTGTATGCATCTACATAATTTTGGCACTTTTCATTTCCTCCATTTTTAAAATAAAACTACTCTATATCCATGAAATAATACTAATTTTTATCCATTCTATATGTAAGAATACTGTTTACTCCATTTTTTTCTGTCTTCCTGTATGTTGGAAATTCCAGGCTTATTCCTAATATGTGTTACCTGTGGACTTATAAATGAAATGGTAGACTGAAGTTTCCTGAAAAATCAAACCTTCTCTTTATTTTTATTATTTTGCATTTTCCCTTATTAATATTGCAATTTTTATTGTATTTTTTTCTAAATGAGAAAAAAAATACAGTAAGAGTTTGTACACTTAATATGATTTTCCAAAGTAGATGTTAGTGAATAGTTATAATAGTTTTCAAGACCACTGAAAGTTTGCAAACATCAACTGCATTGAACATAGGCTTTTGTACAAATATATATTTCAACCCTGTCATTTCAAGGCTTCCATTTTTGCTGTACTCCTGATTTGAAAACGAGTTTTCTAGCAGTTAGTCAACCAATTTCTCTTTCCTTGTGTGTCTAAGTGTCTGTTCTCCAATGAAGCTATCTGAAATGTTAGTGAAAGTTTGCTTAATCTTTTGTCCACATATGTTCACAGTGTACTATCTAGTTCACAAAAAAGGTCAGAGAAAATGAAACATAAATGTAGCAATATATGAATAAAACACATGGTAATACCTATTATATACATTATTTTTAAATTACTCTCATTTAAAAAGATTTATTAAACGTGAAAAGTCTGTAGTCAATTAGACTCCCTCCATTTGAATGCCTGGTCATCTGCCTTAAAATCTCACTTTGAAGTAAAGCTAAAATTATAATTGACTTACCTCTTGGCATCTATTGCATCTATTCTTCCCCTGTTTGTGCTCAGAAAAGATGTATGCTAACACAATTGACGGTTTTATGCACTTTAAGACCATTTCTTATTACTACAATAGGGGCATTTATTTACAATGATTCTTATGGTAAGAGTTTATGTGTACATATGGTGCTTCTATATAGATTTTCCACTTCCCACAAACCCTTATTCACTATGAGGCTTGGAATTAGGTATCAAAAAATTTAGGGAAGCGGCTGTGGCTCAATCAGTAGGGCTCCCGTTTACCATATGGGAGGCCCCGGGTTCGGTTCCCGGGGCCTCCTGGTGAAGGCAAGCCCGCCCACGTGACCCAGCGAGCACAGGCAGCAAGGGGGGGATAAATGAATAAATAAATAAAATCTTAAAAAAAAAAAAAAATTTAAAGGCCAGTCATCTTACACGCCAGATAGGTTGCATTTTGTGAAATATTCTTAATAACCTCCAGGAAATGTACTGTAACTGTGATTATTATCATTCAAAACCTAAATAATGATAGGGATCATTAAAATAAAATTATAAAGCAAAAAATAAAATATTGTAGACATAAAAAAAAATCATCCGGTGTAAATTAAGCAAGTTCTCCAAGTAAAGAAATACAACAATTCCAATTGTACACGTACAAAATGCTACAATTTTATCATTATCCAATTACTACACACTCAAGGGAATCTACTGAAATAAAATAAAGAAAAAAAGCACTACTCAAAAGTACTAATTATTTACAATAAAACATACCACTGTAATCCACTTTAAATAAAGTCTGAAGTGAAAGAATCCCAGTGGATTACTACAAATGATTTACTTATGTAACAGTAACTTTAGCAGTTTCATTGTCAAGGGGATTGTTTGGATTTCCCCTGCTGGTTTGCACCTCAAGAAATAATACTTTGCTTCCAATAAGCAACAGATTCTATTTTAAATGTTACTATAAACCATTTTAAAGTGAGACTTCAAATGGCTTTGGTGAAAACTGTTCAATTCTATAAGTATCCTAAGTTTTATCTGTTAAATTTTTCTGGTGATGCCCACAACTGTAAATATACCAATCCTTCCATATGTCATTAGATAAATAAATAGTGGAATATACATATAATGGAATGCTACTCAATAGTAAAATGGAATAATCGTGATATATAAAATAACATGAATAATTTTAAAAGCATTATGACCAGTGAAGTAAGACTGATAAGAAAGACCACTAATTGTTTAATTCCATTTATGTATTTCTGGAAAAAAACTGAACTATGGGGACTGAAATTTGATCAGCAGTTCCAAGAGTTGAGAGTCGGGAGAAGAGACTGCCAAGAAATTGTCAGGAAAATTTTTAGGATGATGGAAACATTTTATATCTTGATTTTTTGCCAAATCTCATAAATTAGATACACCAAAGGTATAAATTTTATTTGTACTTAAATTATATCTCAAAAATGTGTTCATGAAAATTATATGGATGCAATTTGCCCCTTAAGAGTAGGCTAGATACCATTACTTATATCTGTGTGGGTCATGCAATAGCCACCAGCCACAAGTGGGTTTATAAATTTAAATTAAACAACTAAAATTAAATTAAATTAAATAAATAGTTCCTCATTTGCACTAGCTTCCTTTTGAGTGCTTAACACCTTAATGTGACCAATGGCTACTTTGTTGGCATATATTTCCATAAATGCAGAAAGTTTCACTGGACAGAACTAACTTGATATTTCAATTTAACTTTTGTCTATTCTAATATATACATTTAATAATATAAATTTTCTCTGAACACGAAATTTTGAAATATTTTTAACATAGTTCAGATTTTTATCTAAGGTCTTATGTGTTTTCTTTTTTGACCTATTTTATATATTCCTTTAGCTCATGGAACATATTTATTACAGTGGATTTTAAGTATTTGACTTAAACTTCCAAAGAATAAATGTCCTCAGGGATAGATTCTAGCAAATTCTTCTTTCCTGTGAAAGGGTTATACATTCTTTTCCCTTTGTATGTTTTGTAATTTTTTGTTGAGAACTGGGCATTCTGAATATTACCTTGGTATAACTCTGGAAATCTAGTTTCTCAGTCCTCTGAGATTCCTAGGTTTTCATTGTTGTTGTTCTTCTTGTTTTGTTGAGGTCTTGAGCTTTCAATTTCTGACTTTTTCAAATTATATTTCCTCCCAAATAAGGACTAGAAAGAAAAGATGAAACAAAATAGTTACTGTCTCTTTAAGACTCCCTGTCACTTCTTCCTGAGGGAGTTGGAACAATGGCCAACCTTAGAGCTGGACCTCTAGTAACCAGAATTAGCTGATCAAAAGCAATTATCAGTAATCGGATAGATTTTGGCGAATCTGGTCCTTATCACCTACATTGTCACAAGCCAGCTGCAACAGAAATCTGGGCTGAGTACCCACTGCTGCTTGCTGCTAGGTTGGAAGATGGAGATAATAGTCACTGGATGGAGGGGGAAATTCACTGATAATTACTGCATTTTATTTTCCTCTTCCTCTAGTTCTACCCCTGTTGCTGCACAGTGTTCCAGTAGACACCAAAATTTCAAAATAGTTGATTCTGACAGTTTCTGTCATGTCAATAGCTGTTTTCATAGAGGGACTGATTCCTAGAATGTCCTCATCTACCATCTTCCCAGAATCCTCCTTTCCTGCTTCTTTATGCAGTATAGAAACAAATACACAAGTCCAAATTTAATCAATGGAAAGACTAATAAATTTTATAACAATTTATGAAGATCAATGAAAAAATAATAAAGGGTTACTAATAACAGGAATGAAAGGAGAATGAAACTACAGATTCTCCACATATTACAACAGTAATAATATTCTATGAAAAAACAGTGTCAACTCATTTGAAGAGAAATTCAAAATTTTCAATGAAACGAATATAATAAATAGAACAATTTATAAAATCATTGAGAAGAAGAAATGGAAATTTTTAAATGTTCCATATTTATTAAAGAAACAGAAAATGCTCATATTTCAAATTCCTAATAAATGTTCACATAAGTTGTAAATAACATCACCAGGCCACTTTGTGCTTCTTTTTGTTTCTTTATTCCCATATATGTATTTGTAATTTATTCTGCATATTACAAAATCTTTGGTTCCATGGCTTTATCTTCATGACATATATGTAGATTTCACATGAATAGAATATTTGACTATGATAGATATATATCCAAAACCAACAGGACCTAAGTTGACTACTTTAATCAGGGCATCAGGTAGCACAACTGTCCTCAAATAGTTATAAACATAACATTCCTAAACTTAAATATATTAAATTTTGAAGAAAATATCTAGCATTTGTGCTATTTTTTTAAAATAAAAACTATCTTCTTAAGATATTAATTTGCTTTGGTTAAAAAAAAAAGCTTCCTGGTTAATGTTCGCTATCTGAGCAGCAGACATAGCACAAAAAAAATTATTTCCTGTAATGTTGTAAAAATAACTTTCTTCCTTAACTTTTCATAGTCATGATATTTGTATAATTCATATAATCTATTATGTATTTTTAAAATTAAAACTAATAAATACCACCAAAAAATACTTATTTCTCAAAAAAAAAAAAATTGCAAAACCTCCTTGAGAACCCTATTTCCAATTCCAGATCCATACTATTTAAAATTAATGTAACAGCCAAATAAATTAAAACTTTCTGTAGTCATTTCCTAGTTAGTTATAAGGAATATTGTTCTAGTATGGAATTGTTTTTAGGTTTTTATGAGATAATATTTTTTATAGTGATTAGCACTTAATAGTAGTCAATACAGAGCTGGACCCAGGGCCCTGGTGGCCGTGGAGCAGAGAAGTGTGAGGCAGTCAGCGGATCTGGGCGCCTGAGCCCTGGTGAAGCAGGCAATGACAAGTCTGAATGGTAACCGTGCCAAAAAAACCATTGACATGCCAAAACCATCAGCTCCCAAAGTGCATATGTAGAGGTACGCATCCAGAGACACCGTCTCCATTCAATTGTCGCGATCCAGAAAATAGATAGAGGAAGAAGAGGAAGAGTTTAGGGAGAACTTTGAGGAGGGGCTGGAAAATCAAAGCATCTTAAAAGGGCTCGAAGCCAAGGAAGGCTTCTATTTTAACGGAGCAGCCATGGCTTGGCTGGCCCTGTCTTGCTTGCGCTGGCAGAAGGACTCTCTGTGTCCCAGTCCCCTGCCATTTTGCCCTTCTTTGAAAATGCTGTGAAGCTGTTGGAATCACTTCCTCCAACAGCCCAAGCATTAAGTACAGTGCCATTGGCTCCGTCCTCAAGGTCATCTTCTTTGGGGCCCTTGGCTAGCTCTCCCAGTGCATTCTCCCTTGCCAAACAGAAAACCAGTTCTTCTTCAGCATTGTCCTCTCCTTCCAAGTCTCCTGTACTCTCATTCAGTGCCTCATCCACCACACTTTCCAGTGCAAAACTTTTCATGAACCTTGTGAAGTTCTTGTCGAAAGAGGTGGAACCAAAATAATCCCGATACCCCCTAAGGCACAGGCACTTGATGAAGACATTAGTCAAGTATTTGTCCATAGATACTTTCAGGTAGGAGTCAAAGACTGTGTTCTTTAAACCACATGATTCCAAACTGGATTTACACCTGTTCAAGCAGTTCACACTACCAGGAAACACAAGTGGAGATTCCAAAACTACAGCCTTCCCTACAGACTTCTCCCTCTGATACCTGCTCCTTTTTTAAAGTGGCCAAAATGGAGGCTAAAATTGAAGACACTAAACAACATCTTTCAGAAGTCATATATGAGCCTTTTAAGCTCCTTAGTGAAACTATAGGGGAAGAAGGTGGCAGCCATAAGCCCAAAGCCTTATCTTTAAGTGCTTCAGAACTCTGCAATCTGTCTGGCTTGAATGGTCACTCGGAAAGCAATAACAACTACAGCATCAAAGAAGAGGAGTATATTAGTCAGCCAAAGGGGTGCTGATGCAAAATACCAGAAATCTGTTTGTTTTTATAAAGGGTATTTATTTGGGGTAGAAGCCCACATTTACCAGGCCATAAAGCATAAGTTATTCCCTCACCAATGTCTATTGCCATGTGTTGAAGCAAGATTGCTGCCAACGTCTGTGAGGGTTAGGATTCCTGGGTTCCTCCCTTCCCGGGGCTTGCTTTTCTCTGGGTTCAGCTCCTCTGTTTTCTCCACAAGGTCAGATGTAAACTATGAGGCTCTCTAGGTTTTGCCTCTTTCCACAAGGCCTGCTGTAGACTATCAGGCAAATGGCTGTCTCTCTTCCTGGGGCTTCTGCTGTGTCTAAGAGTTGTCTCTATTCCTGTGTTCTTCTGTGTGTTCACTTCCTAGGCTCCAGATCAAAACTCAGCATCAGAACTCCAAATCTGTCATTTGCCATGTTTTTTATTTGTGAGTGCCCACCCACCAAGGGATAGGGACTCAATGCCCTACTGACATGATCTAATCAAAGCCCTAATCATAGTTTAATCATGTCCAGAGGAACAGACCAGTTTACAAACATAATCCAATATCAAATTATGGAATTCATAAATAATGCCAAACTGCTACAAGGAGTGTGGAAATTGTTCCAGAAGTGATTATATGTGGTGATGGGTCACTGGGGGATGCCTCTATGGAATATGAAGGTGTTCATGTGTTCATTGGGTTTTGTCACATGGGTGGAGACAGACACCATAAACAAAAGAATATTGAATTCCCATCCTGGGGAGTTGATTCTCTAATAGAGAGGGAAAAGTCTCTAGAGTATATGGACAAGGCCTAGTGAAGGTTGACATAACAATATGTCAGACCCTTTATATTGATTATTGTACTTATAAACCTTGCTCTTGTGAAATTGAAACTTAGCCTAGTAATGTATATTGCCTGAGTCACTCGTGAAAGCCTCCTTGTTGCTCAAATGTGGCCTCTCTCTAAGCCAAATTCAACATATAAACTCACTACCTTCCACCTACGTAGGACATCACTCCCAGGAATGAGCCTCCTTGGCACCAAGGGATTATTACAAAGCACCAACTAGCAATGCATTTGGATAAAGACTTTGATCAAAAGGGGGGAATATTAAAGACAAATGAGTTTTTATGGCTAAGATATTTCAAAGTGAGTTGAGTGACCATTCCAGAGGTTACGCTTAAGAACATTTCAGAAGGATCTCACTGACTGCCACAGTAAACAGTGCCTCAAGCAGGGGTGTTTCTGATGGCTCTAGAAACATCTAGACACTATACACAAAGCAGACAACCACAGAAAATTGTCACCCCATCAATGAGACTTACCTTAGAATATAATAATCTACCTCCCCAATGTATCAGAGTTAGACTCATTTATAATTTTCCCACACATGGTTTTTCTGGCCCTTTATTTAAACCTATAATTAACACTATACCCATTAAATATATGTCCCATGGACTTAAATCTTCTGCGTTTTCACATGCCAGTTGAGCCATGAATTTCACCAGAGTTGCAACCAACACCTTCTCTCCAATTCATCAGAATCACCCCAGAAAACTAAAAAGGATGATGATGGACAACACACATCCCTGAAAACAGAGTATTTACAATTGTAAGCATGACAGTTCTAGCCATCTGCTCCATGGGATCTAAGTCCCCTGTCAACTTGAATCAGAGTGAGCATCACCATCCCAAAATCCACAAGATTGAGGAATGAAAAAACATAAATGGGGGGAATGTAACTATGGATTAAAGTAGACTTATTATTATTCTAGTAATAGAAGAACTTGTAACATTGATATGAAGGCAGTGGTCACCATAGATTCTGAGGGGCAAGAGAGGGAAGAACAGGTGTAACATGGGGCATTTTGAGAACATTAGAGCTGTTCTGCAATGACAGATATAAGCCATTATACATTTTGTCAAAACCTATAAAATTGTATGGTGCATAGTATACACCATATTGTAAATTATAGACCATGGTTAGTAGCAAGTCTTTAATATGTGTTTTTCAATTGTAACAAATGTACCACACTAATGAAAGATGAAGTTAATGGAAGAAAGTGTGAGAGGGGAAGGTGGTAGGGTATATGGGAATCCATATATTTTTCATGTATCCTTCATGACATCTGTAGCTTCTTTAAAAATAAAGAACAAAATGTACCAGGTTTTTATGTGGAATGATGGAAGTATTTGGTAATAGATAGTTTTGATGGTAGCACGTTGTGAAAACAATTAACGGCACTGGATTATATATCTGAACGCAATTAAAAGAGGAAACATTCAGATTGGATGTGTTGTAACAACATAAATATTTTTAAAAATTCATGGAACTACACTACACAAACAGTGAATACCACATTAAACATGGGTTATAGTTAATTATACAATTATATTCATGTGCTATCATCAATTGTTACAAATCTTCCACACCAGTGCAAAGTGTTAGTAATAGGGCAGCATATAGGAGTCCTGCATTTTATACACGATTGTTCCATAAAACCACAACTTCTCTAATAAAGAGTAAAAGAATAAAACTTGAACTAATAATCTAATTTTCCATCTTAAAGAACTGAAAATAAAGAACAAATTAAATCCTAATACAGAAGAAAAGGGAAAATAACTAGAGTGAAGATATTTGAAATAGAAAATTTAAAATATTAGTGAAAAACAATGGAAGAAAGGGTTGTGTTGAAAATCAATTTTCACAATAAAATTGATAATATTTAGCCATACAGACTACAACAAAGAGAAGATTTACAATAACAAATAAAATAAGAACTGATAATGGGGAGATTACTTGGGAATGTTACAGAAATCAAGTATTATAATAGAATAATATGAAAAATTGTATATCAATAAATTAGATATTTAGATGAAATGTACAAATTTTTAAAATCACACAACCTCCCAAACTGACTCAGAAGAAACTGATTCTGGACCGTTACCTACTGTGGTGATTAGGTCTGTATGAAACACAGAGTCGTGCTCTTGTAACTGGATAACTCCTGTGGGTGTGAACCTGTTACAGGCAGCATGGTTTAATTAGATTACTTCAGTAAGGCAAGATCCAGGGTGAATCATTTTTTTAATTAATTAATTAATTTTTTATTGTGGGTAAAAATTAAACATTTCATAATACATACCAATATTTGTAAAATGATATACAAATATATATGCATATATGTGCATTTGTTTACAAAATTGTTATTTATATATATATATATTTTAAGAGGTGCTTAGATTACCTAAATATTCCATGGAACCTAAAGGGATTCCCATGTTCCCCACCTCCCACACCTCCCACAACATCCCACAGAAGCATCTCCCACAAGTGTGGCCTATCACCCTCAATGGACTTACACATCCTGGGTCCTTGCCATCAACCATAGTCCACAGTTCACATCGTAGACCACACTCTCTCCCACACAGTTCTGAATGGTGTGTGCTGATTTAAAATGGCCTACATCCGTTGCCACAACGGCACTCAGAACAACCTTCAAGTCCCGAAAAAGCCCTGTATTTCAACTGCACATCCCCTCCCTGCCCCAAAAATGTCCAGTGGCCACCGGCTCCACCTCACTGTTATAATTTCTTCCATTGCTAGAATCACCATGTGTGTACAACAGAATACCATTAAGTCCACTCTAGTCCATAGTTCTTTTCCCAATCCTGAGGGGACTGGGATGGTGATGTCCACTCCACCTCCAAGTGAGAGAGGGCTTATATCCCATGGATATGGTGGCTGGGATGATCCTGCTTGCAGATGCAGGCCCTCTCCATTCCCCGGGATGGCCGTTGCCCATTGTTGTCTCCTCTTCAGGTGACTTGAATGAGTCCATTGAGCTGTAAGGTAGGAGTTGCAGCTCCACTGAGATTCCACTCACACCTGGCACATAGGTAGGCCAGAGGCTCCAGTCTCTGGAAGTATACCTAAAAACTCCAGCATCACATATAGGTTTGAATAGAAGGTACTGATGAACCATGTACAGGGAGGACTTACTTGAATCCAATTCTGTCACTCTCAGCAGCGCAGATTCCAAAATAGAGCCCACTGATAAGGCGTCAGTCTCTTGGGCTATCCCCCCTTATATAGGACCTGGGTGTCTCCAGAGCTCTCAGGAGCCCCTCTCTGTGGGGTGACATGCACTTTGATAATCTATGAGCTCCTACTGAGGTGTGCGTAAGCGTTACCTCTGGGATGACCTCCCGACTCTCTTTGAAGTCTCTTAGCCACTTGAACTCATTTGTCTTTACCTTTTCCCCCTTTTATTCAAGGTCTTTTTCAAGTTGTGTTGCCAGTTGGCAGTTGGTATTAATCCCTCATTGCCAGGGAGGCTCATCCCCAGGAGTCATGTCCCACTTTGGGGGCAATCTTAATCCTCTTACTGGAGTCCTTTATAAATGTGATGGTTACTGAGAGAGGGGCATGCAGAGACACACAAATCAGAGAGAAACTTTCAGTAGCTGACAAAGCAAAAGCCACAGGAGCAGAGAGAGAAAGCCTCAAGAGTAAGGACCTAAAATCAACAGAAGTTGGGAAAGAGGTAGCCAGAAACTGAAGCAATGATACCCAGAGGAGAAGGGAGAGATCAGCAGATGCTTCAATGTGCAGGTTTGGGGGAGACAGCATTGCTTGATGATGCCTTGACTGGAAATTTCATGGCCTCAGAACTGTAACCTACTAACCTAAATATCCCCACTCTAAAAGTCAACTTATTTCTGGTATATTGCCTAGGCTGCCTTTAGCAAACTAAAACATACAACATATAAAGTGAATGTATCAGTACAGTATTTTAAAAACTTTTGTACGCAAATGAGCACTGACTATTGGAGTGTTAAATTTGCCCCAGAAAATCCCAACTACACAAAGCAAATTAAAGCAGTGGAAAATAAAGACTCAATTTTACTTGAAGGATAAAGATTAAAAACAGTGTGGAAGAAGGCATAGGTGTAGTAAACTAAAGCAGAAGGATAAATGAAGACATCATATAAATAGTAGTAATGAATAATTTTATTGTTTAGGGGCAATCAAAATTAGACATATTGCAAAATGTCAATAAAGACTGAAAAAGAAGATTTAAATAACAATTATATTTATACATTATTTTTAGGCTTATCTCTCCCACTCTTTGTTATACAGGCCGACATATATTGTTCCAGTGTCAGCATAGACTGTCTTCTTTCTCTAGGGGAGACACAGCTCCACAAGTAAGAAACTGTGATCTAACTAAAAATAATTTCTGTCACCTGTGGTTTAGAATACAATGGAATAATTGTAATTTGATTTAATTCATGTCCCTAGATTTCCACAGATGGCAAATACTATAATTATAAATGGAAACAACAGACATTTGAGTTGAACATACATGTATTTATTACTAGAGTTCATATAGCTGAATAAAATATAAAACTGAAAGATTCTTTTTTTTTTTTTTTTTTTTTTAAGATTTTGTTTATTTATTCATTTATCCCCCCCTTGCTGCTTGTGCTCGCTGGGTCAGCTAACCACGCCGTGCGGGCGGGCTTGCCTTCACCAGGAGGCCCCGGGAACCGAACCCGGGGCCTCCCATATGGTAAACGGGAGCCCTACTGATTGAGCCACAGCCGCTTCCCTGAAAGATTCTTGATACTGATCCTGTTAAGCAATTTGGCAACTCTACAAACCTTATAACTGTTATTAAAAGTGACACTTTGTTTTTCATTTCTCTTAGAGTTGGTCTATATTTCACATGCAAATAACATAACTGAGATACTGATAGCAAAGCTTGTACAATGAGGGTTATTTTCCCTTAGTATGCAAATATTGCACTGATCTAATAAAATGAACTCTTCATTAAGTGTGCTTTACGCAGACTGAAAACTGTTAAATGAAGAATGTGAAAACAGTCCAGCCCTGTTGTCACAAAACTTTGGGTATTCTTGGGCTGCGTGTGTTCCAATCGATAGTGAAATTGAAACAGTTTTCAGGTATTTTGATTTTGTAAATAGATCTAAGTCCATCACTAACATATGTTTTGTTCTTATGCAACAAATAGAATTATTCTCATATGACTGTGTATACCAGTTCCAGTCATTTAGGTTACTTGCATTCAGAGCAGAGCATTGTTAAAACACAATCAGGAAGCCTTCATGATAATGAATGAAAATATCAAGAAGATCTGATGGTTAAATAATGAGGTTTTAGAATCCAGCATAATTTTTGTTAATGAAGTACTTGAAGAATAACCCTGGAACTTGTTAAGCTATTAAGACAACTAATAACTACTATGTAACTCATCCATGGACTTGTGTCTCCTGAGTAGCCATCTAAACTAATCATCACGGGTCTTGTGGGTAATACCCATTAATCTGACATTTAATCAAAGTAGATATCCTTTGGGAAACTAAGAGGCCAAGAAGTCAATGTAACATTGGGACTTAGAATATCATAGGTCCTAAAGCACCTGATAGAGTAATGTTCCAAGAAAGAAGGAAAGAGGGGCCAAAAGATGTTGGAGAAATTTTAAGGATGGAGGTAGAACATGGCTTATTGTATGGAAAAGCAGAACTTCTAATACTTAAATTATATAATTATTTTTACCTGGGTTCTGTCAATTATTTAAAAAAAAAACATGTCAATCTAATCTAGAGATCTTAACTTATTGAAAAGTTAGAATAATATGTCTCTACAAAACTCATCCTATAAACATTTTTACTGTTTACATTGATCATTAATTGAGTTTGAGATACTTTTAAATTTGGAAGGCATAATATTTGATGTATCATGCAAAATATCCTTACCTGTAATATTTGCTATGTGCCATTTTGCCCATTCTATACTAGAATCTCTTAGAGAGTAAAAACACCTTAAAAGGCATTCCATTGCACTAATTATATACATATTAGGTTTTTTCGCATAATCCCTATCGATCTGTATATATAAACAGTAACAAACAAAACAAAACAATGACAAACTAAACTGAGAGTAAATTTGCCTTATTGGTATTTTAAGGGCTTTTCACCAAACAGATTAACAGACCACCAAATACATTCATAAATGAGAAAAAAAAATGATTTTAAAATGATGAGAGGCTAATGCTTACAAGAGAATCACATGCAAAACAGAAAGACACCAATTATTTATGTACCCAAGAGGAATGAAAGGAAACTACTAGTGATGGAATATAGATAATTTATGCAAAGGAGAAACCAGAGAAGGGAACAAGAGATTTCATGCAAAAGCAAAGGGATTAATTGTTCCCCATGAAATGTTGATTCAACGTATCTAATTCTCATTGTGTTTTATGCATATTCAAGGTGAGAACACCAAAGAAGAATGATCAGCTCTGAAGTAGTAAATAACCCTAACTGAAACTATTTCTGGGAGATCGTCAGGAAACTTATTATTTTTTTGGTCACCGAATTTTCCTAAACCTTTTTTCATTCCTTCCGTTTGAATTTTCATTAGCCATTCACTCATTATTTATTCTGGGGGAGAAGTCTCTGCTTCAGAAGATATAGTATATTCTATTTGGTTTGGCCAAATTTTTGCCTTTTTCAGAATTGTTGTAAAGTGACATTGTAGAATTTAAGAGGCCATATCAATCCTAAGAATTAACACTTTCAGGTGTGTATATCAACACCTGAAAATTTAGACAAAGATAGTCTAAATTTATTACTTACAGTGTTATTCAGGCAGAGACCTGAAAGAAAACATGAAAATAGATGGCCTCTGCACCACAATAAGGTATATGATACAGTACCATAGAATATATGTAATATATATATATATATATATATACACAAATAAACACATACACAACCACAACCAGAGATAGAAAAAATATTAGATAGATGATAGAGAGATAGAGAGATAGATAGATATAGATAGACTCTGCAAATAACCTCAAAGCACAGCACTATAGTATGAAATGGTTAGATCATAACCTATACTTATGCACTTATAATTTGTACATGCTTTAAATCATGATTTGGTAGAAATGAAAGGTGTAGATACATAGAATTGCAGGTTCTCATAAAGTATACTATGCCCATCACATTGGATGGTGTATAGGACATTATAAATGGATGTGGCTTTTACTATCCTATGAAAACATAATTTTCTATTCAGTCAAAGGAAGAATAATATTTATAATGCAATCTTTCAGGCTTAAAATCTAGGAAAGATGAAGAAATGTTTTCTGTTGTTTAATAAATCCAAAAAAGTGAATGAGAATCAATTCCCACTAATATCTTCAAAGAAAGCCTTACATTCCAGGCTTCTGGAAAATAAGTTCCAGTGAGAATTCTCTTCATAACCACCCTTATAATATCAAAACTATTTTTATATAATTTTATGGAATTTTCCAAGTTAGATGTTTCTGAAGTGAGTTATAAAAGTAAAAAAAAAAAAAAATTGTCTGGATACTTAACCTGATAAATAATTCCAACTTGTCAATATAAGTTGGAAATATATATCTTCATGAAATTTTGCTTAATATATTTATGCTCAGTAGTTTTAATATGCTATTATTACTAATTTTATTATTAAATGAAAATATCATATCCTATGGTAAAGGGTAAAATCTTAATTATTTTTCATTATAAAAGTAATGATACAAGACTCTAGTCATTAAGTATTCATGAATGATCCAAGATTGAGAAACCTTGATCTACACCATTACCACATGTTTGCATAAAAATAAAAATTCGAGGAGAAGCAAGATGGTATTAGTTTAAGTGGACACTCACCACCTCTCTCACAAAAGACAGCTGATTGGGGACAGGATCCTGCCCAAGTGAGCTATTCTTGGAGCCCTCGGAGTGGGAGCCTTTGGGGCATCAATCTGGAGGGAGCTGGACAGGGAGATAGATTGCTCAAGATAAAATTGTGAGTTTTTAGCCCTGTACCTGGAAAACATGGACAGCTCAGCCCCACCTTCAGGGCAGGGGGCCAAGGTGAACTCCAATTCCCCCCAGCCACCTAGATAGAGGAAGCATTCTCTTAGAGTGAGAGGGTTCTGGCAAAGGGTGAAGAGGAGTTTCCTTTCTGTGAGTTTGGATGCCTGGACTCCCTTAGAACTTTGGGGATCACACCAGCTGGCTCGAAGTAGCACCAGGCTGAGGGCAGAGGTGAATCTCTTGAGGAAGCCTGATTTACCTAACTTCCCTGGGATACATAGACTTGGCTTGAGAGAGGGCAAAGTTAACCAATTTAATAGTTCAGTGCCGAGGAATATCAGAATTTCAACCCCCCCACACCCCCAAGGAAGTCAGGCACTGGGAAGTGCTTAATACGTTTTCAAGAGCCTATTTAGAGTTCCCTGGGAGGAGGGGTTGGTCTAGAAGAGGCTTGAAAATCACTTAGGTGTGGTGTACTCAGTAGTGAGGTTCCCATTTGAATTTCAAAATGGAACTCAACATGAACAGGAGAGGGGAGCAAGGATCTACTCAAACAGCCTGCTGAATCCTGCTGCCCTAGGAGAGTAAAACCTGCCCAGGGGTAAGTGACTGAATAGCTTTCTGAAGAGCTAAGTGACCCACTTAGACAGGTAGCTCAGTGGAGGAATTTCTGCCTTGAATATATGAGGTCCCTAGTTCAATTCTGGGCTCCAATAAGAGTAGTGATCCATCGATATATCTAACATCTAGCTGATAACATAGGACATGGAAAACATAGACATTCTTTTTGTACTAGCTTCTTTTGGGTCCCTTATTTTTCAAAAAAAAACACAGTAACTTTTTAAAAAATTAATGTACTTTACTCGCTAAAACCCCCTTCAAAACCTGCAGAGAGAAGCCTGCAGTGTAATTCATTGATGGACACAGGAAGCCTGAGAGGCTCCACAAGAGCCCCAAAAGGAATGTTCTTCTTCTTCCTTAGCTTTATTTGACTTCTTGCTAGTGTGTTTGTTTGGGTTTTTTGTTTTGTTTTTGTTTCCTGTTTTTCTTTCCCCTTCCCCATCCCCACTTTTTTAAAAATTAGATGCTGCTAGCTGGTTTCTTCTTTACTGTGCTTCTTCTTCCTTGATTTCCAATTTCCTGTGTACACTGATTTTGTCTACCAATGCTATCTCTTTTCCTGCCTTCATCTTTCTATCTTCTGCTTTCTTTTGTGTTTCTTACATTCCACATTTGTTATTAGTCCTCAACTTTACTGGTTTTGATTTCTATATTGTCTCATCTCTCTTCTTTTTTATTATTATTATTAACTTTTTTCTTTCTGTCCTTTTCTCTTTCTCTCTCTCTTCATCATTCTGGCCTTTTAAATTATTCTATAAATTTTTATCTATTCAGCTTCCCATTTCATTGTAGGTACTCCACTTTTTTATTCCTATTACTTTACATTGCTTACATGAGTTAAATATGCATTTTACTAAGTCTTATACTGCCCCTCTTCTAATTTTTATTATTATTACTATTATCCTTTTCCTTTTCTTAACTCCTTTGATTTCTCTGGCCCTAATCTTTTTCCTTCAAGGGAACATAGAAAAAAGCAAGGAAATAGAACAAGAAGAACAAAGTGTCAAAGAGAAAACTTAACCCATGCACAAAACCAGCAGCTAAACAAAACTCTAGAGCCGAGAGAGAAGCTAATAAACTGAATAAACCAAACAAGATAAATGATGACCAGAGGGAAACAAAAAATTACAAAACATACTAAAAACAGGAAGACATGGACCAGTCCAATGAACAAACTCAAAACCTGGAAGAGATGCAATACATCAAAGAACTAATCAAAGCTGTCCAAACAAATATCATGGACCAACTTAACAAAGTGAAGGAAGAGATTAAGGATATTAAGAAGACACTGGGAGAACATCCTGAAGAAATTGTAAACATACATAAAAAGATAACAGATATGATGATGATGCATAACATAATCCAAGAAGTCAAAAAGACACAGGAATCACATAACAGCAGATTTGAACAGGCAGAAGAAAGAATTAGTGATGTGGAAGAAAGTACACCTGAATTCAAACAGCAGAAAAGATAGATAGCAGAAAAGATAGATAAAAAGATAGAAAAAATCCAGCAGGGACTTTTTTTCAAAAAAGAAGAAAGAGCTAAAAGTGAAGATCTAACTGCACACTTCGAAGAACTGGAAAAGCAGCAACAATCTAACCCTAAAGGAAGTAGAAAGAAGGAAATAACAAAGATTAGAGCAGAACTAAATGAAATCGAAAATAAGAAAGCACAAGAATAAATAAACAAAACCAAAAGCTTGTTCTTCATGCAGATCAATAAAATTGATAAACTCTTAGCCAGACTAACAAAGAAAAAGAGAGAGCAGAAGCAAATGAGGAAGGGGATATTACTAATGACCCCACAAAAATAAAGAGTATCATAAGAGGAAACTTTGAAAATTATATGCCTACAAGAATGATAATTTAGAGGAAATGGACAAATTCCTAGAAACTCACAAGCAGCCTACATTGATGAAAGAAGAAGTTGATGAACTCAACAGTCCAATTACAAGTAAAGAGATAAACTCAGTCATCAAAAACCTCTCAACTAAGAAGAGCCCAGGACAAGATAGCTTCATGGGAGAATTGTACAAAACATTCCAGAAAGAGCTAACACCAATCCTGCTTAAGCTCTTCCAAAAAATAGAAGTAGAAGGAACATTGCCCAACTCATTCTATGATATCAAAATTATCCTAATACCAAAGCCATACAAAGATGCCACAAGAAAAGAAAATTACAGAACAATCTCTCTATTGAACCCAGATGCTAAAATCCTCAACAAAATACTTGCTAATCACTTTCAACAACAGATCAAATGAATTATACACCATGTCCAAGTGGGTTTCATCCCAGGTATAGAAGCGTGGTTCAGAATAAGAAAATCAATCAATGTAATGCACCACATAAACAGATTGAAAGAAAAAAATCAGATAATCATCTCTATAGATGCAGAAAAAGCATTCGACAAAATACAGCACTTGTTCCTGATAAAAACACTGCAAAAGATAATAATAGAAGGAAACTTTCTGAACATGATAAAGTGTATATATGAATAATCCGCAGCTAACATAATCTTCAATGTTGAAATCTTAAAAGCTTTCCCTCTAAGATCAGGAACAAGACAAAGATGCCCACTATTACCACTCCTATTCAACATTGTCTTAGAAATACTTGTTCAAACACTGAGGCAAGAAAAAGAAATGAACACATCCAAATTGGAAATGAAGAAGTAAAAATTACACTCTTTACAGATGACATGATCCTATACCTAGAAATCCCTGAGAAGTCTACAAAAAAGCTTCCAGAACTTATAATGGAGTTCAGTAAGCTATCAGGCTATAAGATCAATGCTCAAAAATCATTAGCATTTCTGTACTACAATAACAAGCAATCTGAGGAGGAAATCAGGAAAAGAACACCATTCACAATAGTAATGAAAAGAATGAAATACCTGCTAATAAATTTAACTAAAGATGTAAAGGACTTATATACAGAAAACTGCACAACATGTGAAAGGAAATCAAAGAAGACTTAAATAAATGGAAGAACATTCCCTGTTCATGCATAGTAAGACTAAACATCATCAAAATGTTTATACTACACAAACTAATCTACAGCTTTAATGCAATCCCAATAAAAAAAAAAACATTTTATTTTCTAATGAATTGGAAAAACTAACTACAAAATTTATTTTGAAGATTAAGAGGTCCCAATTCACCAGACATAATGAAATAGAAAAATGAAGTTGGAGGTATCATACCACCTGACTTTAAAACATACTACAAAGCTACAGTGGTCAAAACTGCATGGTATTGGCATAAGGATAGACATACTGACCAATGGAACTAAATTGAGTATTCTGGTAAAGATCTTCACATATACAGTCATCTGATATTCAACAAGGACACCAATCTCAGTTAGGAAAGAATGGCCTCTTCTACAAGGGGTGCTTGTGGAATGGGATATCCATATCCAAAAGAATGAGAGAGGAACACCATCTCACACCTTAGAGAAAAATCAACTCAAGATGGATCAAAGATCTAAATATATGAACCAAGACCATAAAGATCTTGGAAGATAATATAGGTAAGCATCTACAGGACCTCATAATAGGAAATGTTTTTATGAACTTCATACCCAAAACACGAACAGCAAAAGAAAAAATAGATAAATTGGATCTCCTCAATATTGAAAACTTCTGCACTTAAAAGGATGTTATCAAGAAAGTAAAAAGGCAGCCTTCAAAATGGAAGAAAATAAATGGCAACCATTTATCTGATAGGAGCCTAATATACTGCATATATAAAGAAATCCTACACCTTGAAAATAAAAAGACAAAAAAAACCATTTAAAAATGGGCATGCAACTTGCAATGACACTTCTCCAAGGAAGAAATACAAATGGTTAAAAAGCACATGAAAAGATGCCTGACATCACTAGCTATTCAGGAAATGTAAATCAAAACTACAATGAGATACCATCTTACACCCATTAGAATGGCAGCTATTTAAAAACAGCAAAACAAAACAAAAGAGCAAACTATAAGTTTTGGAGAGGATGTGGAGGAATAGGAACCCTCATCCACTACTGGTGGGATTGTAGAATGCTCCAGCCATTACAGAGAACAATTTGGTGGTTCTTCAAAAAACCAACTATCAGACTTCCATATGATCCAGTGATTCCACTGCTGAGTTGAAAGCAAAGACACAAACAGTTATATGCACACCAATGTTCATAGTGGCATTGTTCACTATTGCCAAAAGTTGGAATCAACCCAGGTGTTCAACAACAGATGAATGGATAAACAAAATGTGGTACATCCATACAATGGAATATTACTCAATTGTAAGAGGGAATAAAGTGCTAACACTTGAGATATCATGGACAAATCTTGAAGACCTTATGTTGAGTGAAGAAAGCCAAGCATTGAAGGATGAACAGTACATAACCTCACTGATATGAATTAAGGAAATTGAGCAGATGCAGAGAGCTATTCTCTGTAAGATAATTTTACAAGAAATAGAAAAACGAGAGAATGTTGTGAGCCATCACCCATATGGATGTAATCTATGGCAAAGTGCTAGAGTGTACTTGTGTATTGAAGGGATAGGATAGGAGGGTAGTGATATTATTGGGTTGGGTGGTGCAGGGGTGACAGGTCTGTAGATTGGGAAGAGTGGGTTAGAAGGTCTAGAATACTGGAGGGAGGGTTGGGAAAGGGACCAAGTGAACTCTGGGGGATTTGTGGGTATGAGGTTGAAAGTACAGAGGTGGGGATGCTCTTATGGTAATATGACAAGGAAGAATCACTGGTTTAGGGTGTTGCTTAGGGGGCCATTCATGACAGGATACACCTGGAGTAGGCTTCTAGGGAGTGTGTGAGTGTTCATTCTGTCATAATGTTTTGTATCAGTGGGTGGAGACCCACATAATGAGCTGGAAGGAGTTGGACTCCCATCTTTGGGAGTACCGTTTTGTTCATAAATGACAGGTGTGAATCTCTCAAGAGCAAGGACACTTCTAATAGGGGAGGACAAACTAGTGTGTCAAGACCTCTTGTTGCATGTAACTATGAACCTTGTCATCCAATGAGTCAAGCCAGGGGGTCATCGTGGGCCCCAGAGGGTATGGGGTGGGAAGAATAGAATAGATCAAACAGGTGGTGTTTAGTGGTCAGTGGAAATGTTCTTCATTACCATTTAGTGATGTACATAGGACATGGTAAATATCATCAAAATTTATAAAAGTTTAAGGTCTAAAATGTGTACCATAGTATAAACCTTTGACAATATTTGGTAGCAATGTTTCAGTATTTGTATATCAGTTATAACAATGCTACCATCCACATATAAAAAGGTATTAATATGAGGGGGAGGAAAGAGGGAGGATGTTGGGTATATGAGAGTCTCCTGTGTTCTGTGTGTGACTGCTTTGACCTAAAACTTCTTTGAAAACAAAATGAAAAATAGTGAGACACTGGAGAATGAGAGGGGGAAGGTGCAGACTGGACACCAAATATTGCAGTGATGAAAAGCAAAAGGCAAAAAAATATTATTTTAATTTTTCATTTTTTAATATCCTTATCATTTAATTTTATTATTAGTTTTTTAATTTTATGTTTTTTATCTATTATTATTATTTCATTTTCTTATTAATTGTATTCAGCTATTGTAATGGTTTCATCTTTGAAGAAGCTTTGGATCACAGAATGGTTACAATGGAGGTAGGGAGGATCGTTGGTGTGGGTTGTCAGGAATGGGGTTGCATGGGAGGAATTTCACCTAAGCATAAATATAAGGTATATAAAAATGTTCAAATGTTCATGGGACATAGTCACAGTAGGTGGAGAATCACTCAATAAAGAGTGAGAATACTGTATTCCAATCCTGGAGAGCTCTGCCACATTCTCTAAGGGAGCAGCATCAGTCCCCCAAGTGCAGGGGAAGTGATTGGTGAAGGAGGATGACCCATTGATGGGCCCTTGATATTGATGACTAGCCTTATGTGTCTTTGCTCTTCAAATTGAATGAGTCTATTGTTATGTGGTGCCTAATGGTTGCCTCCTGAGAGCCTCCTTGTTGCTCAAATGTGGCTTCTCTCTAAGCCAAACTAAGCATAGGAATGCATTACCTTCCTTACAGCATGGGACATGACTCTTGGGGATGAGCCTCCTAGGCACCGAGGGATTGCTGCCAAGTGCCAACTGGCAATGCAACTGGAAAAAAGACCTATAATGAAAGAGGAGAAAAGGTAAAGACAAATGAGTTTATATCACTAAGAGAACTCAAAATGAGTCAGGAGGCCATCCCAGAAGTAAAGCTTATGCAAATCTCAGTAGGATCTCATAGAATTCTAAAGTGAATATCACCCCAAATAGAGGGGCTCCTGAGGGCTTTAGAGACACCCAGGTCCTATGTGTCTCCACATAGGATAGCTCCGGAGTTTGGTGCCTTGCCAGTGGGTCCTTCTTTCCCTTCTTTGGAGGTTGTTGTCCTGAGAGTGACAGAGTTGGGCTCAACTATGTCTTCCCTGCATATGGCTCATCTGTCCTTTCTATTGAAACCTATACTTTTTGCTGGAGTTTGTAGGTGTACATCCAGAGACTTGAGTCTTTGGACTGTCCATATGACACCTGGGCCCGGAACCTGGGTGGAGCAGCAACTCCTACTCTACAGCTCATTGGACTCACACAGACAACTGGAGGGGAAATGATGATGGACAACAGCCATACTAGGGAATAGAGAGAGTCTGCAGCTGCAGGCAGGAAAATCCCATCCATCTTTCCCATGGGATATAAGTACCCTCTCAGTTGGAGGTGTAGTGGACATCACCATCCCAGACTCCTCAAGATGGGAGGAAGAGCTATGGCCTAGAATGGACTTACTGGTATTCTACTATAGACATATTGTGATTCAAGCAAACAAAGAAATTGCAACATTGATGTGGAGCCACTGACCACTGGAGGCTCTGGGGGCAGGAGAGGGAAAAGTAGTTGTAGTACAGGGGCTTTTTTGGGACTTGGGAATCGTCCTTAGTGGCATTGCAATGACGGATATAAGCCATTTTATATCATCATCTAACATGCAGAATGTGTGCGAGAGAGTGTGGTCTACAATGTGAACTATGGTCCATTATTAATGGCAAAGCTTCAACATGCATTTATCAATTGCAATTAATGTGCCACACTAATGAAGGATGTTTATGTGGGAGGTTGCTGAAGGCATGGGAGGTGGGGCATATGGGAATCCCTATATTCTTTGTGTAGCATTTATGCAATCTAAATTAAATCTTTTTTAAAAAATTAAAAATAAACTACATAAAAGCAGGGACTCAGACAAATATCTTTGCACCAATGTTCATCACAGCATTATTCACAATGGCAAAGAGGTAGAAGGAACCCAAGTGTCTATTAACAGATGATTGGATAAGCAAAATGTGGTATATTCATATAATGGAATATCATTCAACTGTAAAAAGAAGTGAAGTTTTGGCACATGCTATGACATGGATGACTCTTGAAGATATCATGTTGAGAGAACTAAGCCAGATGATTTCTCGTATATGAAATACTTAGAACAAGCAAATATGTAGAGACAGAAAGCAGAATAGAGACTACCAGGAGAGGGAGGAGCAGGGAATGAGGAGTTATTTCTAAATGAATATGAGTTTTTGTTTAGCGGGCTGAAAATTTTCTGGAGATAGATAGTGGTGAAAGCTACACAGTGTTGTCAATGTACTTAGTGTCAAAGAATTTTCCACTTCAAATGGCTAAAATATTTTTATGTTATGTCTGTGTGTGTGTGTCTATATATATATATATATATATATATTTGAGAAGTCATGGGTTTACAGAGAAGTTATGCATAAAATAGAGGATTCCTGTGTTGATATGTGTATTTACCATATTAAAAATAAATAAAATTATAAAAAAATAAAATAATATCAATTTAAAAAATACAAATAATAAAAGTTCCAGGGATATACCTAACTATTTTGATGTTATACTAAATACGTGTATGTAAAACCTAAGTATATATAAAACAGAATAAGCCTAAACAAGTAGATTGATTTGGCTATTAATTTGAGGAGAAAACTCACTTTATAGATTTATTAACTCTCTATGGAACATTGAATAGGCTTTTTTGTTCATTGTAATCACAATGAAAAAAACAATGAAGACATCTGGGAAGATGGCATTGAAGAAGATAGGCAGGGTTCAACTCTCTTACAAAAGCAGTGGAGGTCCTAAACCAAGTGAATTACAAATTTTAGTATATAATTATTATTTAAATATGTTCATGTATGAATTACATACTTAAATGAAATGTTATTAAAAGACACACACACAAATGGAGTAAAGAAAGAAGCTGCCTGAGGGAGTTGCTTTGGGGAACTGCAGACCAGGAAATTTCTGCATTGTCCAGGAGGGTGAGGGACAGAAAGTCAAAGAAGTTGAAAAAAATAAATAAATAAGTTACTAGTACCTGCAACTGGGAATGGGACCCATCTCCAAATCCCAAAGTGGACAACCTTGATAAAACTTGTACCCCACTGCAGCTGACTGAGAGGGGACCAGACATCTTCCTCACTGGTATGTGGGAGGTTGTGGCAGAGAGCAAAGAAAGCTTTCTCCTCAGTGGGTGTAGTCAACAGAGCTTTCTTTGAATCTAGGCTCTGGCCAGACCAGAATCATGGATAAGTGGAGGTTGAAAGAGAAACCTTCATGGAAAGATTTGCTGAAGACTGACTTCTGATGGCAGACTGGAAACTGCAAGAAGAAAAAATGCTTTTGGGGGGTCTTTCATGTCTCAGACACCTTGGATATGATGTGTACCCTAATATTGGATGTCTGACTATTTTTGATAACTTAGTTTGGGCAATTTTAAAGACAGAAAAAGTTGAACCAAAAATCAAAGAAGAGCCATGAAACAATACCACTAGGCAAAGAGATAAATTGATTATCAGAGTAAATTCACCAAAATAATCGGATGCAGAGATATCAGCAGAAAATTACAAGCCATATGAAGAAAAAGGAAGATTTAGCCCTGAAAAAGGACCATGCCAAAATTCCTGCTGAGACACAGGATTTTAAGACAACTAACCAGTGGTAATGAAATAAATCCCCTAAATAAACTAATGGAGTTAAAGGAAAATATGGCTAGATAGAGAGATGCTATTAAGAAGACACTGGGTGAGCCTCAAGAAGAAATTAAAGCCTATGAAGAAAAGTAACAGAACTTATGAGAATGAAAGAAAAAATGGATGGGATTAATAATATATTAGAGGCATATAATGGTAGATTTGAGAACAAATAAGTGAAATCAAGAATAGAACATCTGAACTTGAAAAGACTGAAGAGACATAAAAAGTAAACAGTTTCAAGGAATTGAAGGACAACAAGAAATGCACAAACATACACATTATATAAGTATCCCAAAAGGACAAGAGAATGTAAATTGGGTAAAAAAAAAAATTTAGGGAATAATAAATTTCCCAACCCTTATGAAAGACATAAATATCAATATCCAAGGACAATGTACCCCAAACTGAATAAATCCAAATAAACATAGTCTGAGATATCTGCTATTCAAAATGTTAAATCCCATAGATAAAGAAAGGATTCTATAGTACCAATAGAGCAGAAATGCATCACATACAAGGGAAGCACAGTAGTACTAAGTGCCAATGTCAAAATAAACCATAGAGGTGAGAAGGCCATGGTATGATACATTTAATGTACTGTAAGGAAAACACTATCAGCCAAGATTTCTTTATCCAGCAAATCTGTCCTTCAAAGATTAGTTGAGTTTAAAGTCTTTAAAGACAAAGAAAGACTGAGAGAATATGTTACTAAATGGCCATTTTTACAAGACACTAAATAGAGTCTTATAGATTGAAAGGAAAAGACAAGGGCAGGAGACTTGGAGAAGAGTGTAAAAATTAAGTTTATTAGTAAAGATTACTTAAAGAATAAAAAAAGAGACATTAGAAACCTACGACAATGGAAAGTCAAAGAATAAACCTGGATGAAGTAAGTAATGCCTTCACAGTAATAATATTCAATATATATTGAAAAAAATATATATATATATTTTTAAAGAAATATATATATATATATATTTTTTTTTTAAAGGTTCTTAGATTACCTAAATATTACACAAAAATTACAGGGATTCCCATAAAAATTTTTTAAAAAACATAAATAAAAAATAAAATAAAATATCTCCTAAAAAAAAAAAGACAAATATTTTATTGTCTCACTAAAATGAACTAAATATGATGAGAACACTCATGGTGTTAAAGCCTAGCATATAGGCTACTAAGAGACGGAATGTGGGTTGAGAAGTGGAAGGTGATGCTTAATGTATACAGAATGCTTAATAAGCTGGACTATCAGCTAGAGGTGATCTAAGGAGTGTATAACATAATGATTGCTGTAGTGGACAATGATAATGGATCATAGTACAAACAGAAGAATGTTCCTCTATTTCAAAGTATTAAGAATATGGAAATACATAGAAAAAGACAACTAATGTAACATATAGACTATAGTTAACAGTAATATTGTAATATTTTTACAGCAATGATAAAGGGACTAGAACAATGCTAAGGGTCAATAATAGGGTGGCATAAGTGGATATGGGATTTTTCCTTTTGGAGTAATGAAAATGTTCTGAAAAGGACTGAGATGATGACAGCACAACTCTGTGGTGAGCCAGAAGGCCACTGAGTGTACACTTTGGATGGACTGTATAAGGCAGGGATCCATATAACACAGTGAACCCCATTGTGAATAATGGACTGTGGTTAACAGTACAAATATGAGAGTATTTTCTCATGAACTAAACAATTACATGAAACTAATACATGGAGTTAAGAACAGGATGATTTGTTGGAAAACTACAGGTACTATAAGCTATTTTCTATAGTAAGAAGCAATATTACAATGATGTTTTTTCATCGGTTGTAATAAACGTGTCACAACAATGTAAGGTGTTGGAAGTTGGGCAATGAATGGAAATCCTGTATCTTATGCATGATTGTTTTTTAAACTGACATTTTCTCAAATACAAACAACAAAACCAGAGACAATAAATCATATGAAATAACTATCATT
This sequence comes from Tolypeutes matacus, assembly GCA_026826555.1. Taxonomy (NCBI): domain Eukaryota; kingdom Metazoa; phylum Chordata; class Mammalia; order Cingulata; family Chlamyphoridae; genus Tolypeutes; species Tolypeutes matacus. The sequence goes on along the minus strand of JAKSZT010054107.1, from coordinate 1,119,526 downwards.
TGATGGGTATTTCATCTGATTCTAACTCAGAAATTTTCTTCAGAGAGAATGGTTCTTATTTAAGCTTCCATCTCTATAAAAACTTGTGGATTAAGGATATACCATAGAAAATCACTCAACCTTTGAAGATTCAATTTCCTTACCGTTACAATGTTTATAATGCAGCTTGTTGTAACAAATGAAAAAGATCTAGTTAAAAATTTATCAATATTCTTGGCACACAGTGAGGTTCCAAAAAGGTCAGTTAACATCACTATTATAAAATCACAATTGGTTCTCCACCTGGGTAATGAATGCATCAGCAGTTGTTACTGCAACAGATCCCTGTGAATTGGGCATTAACAAGTGAAATCCAAGAAAAAAAGAGGAAAATCCATACACTCATTTTTCTTAGGAGAGTTCTATATTTATATGTTATTTACAACATTCATTTCTCAACAATTGGGATTCATTGAACACCATTATATACAACTAAATATATTTCTTGTATACCCCATATCTAATTTTACTTATTTCTATTTCTTAACTATTTGCAAAATTATTCCAATTCACTTCAATAATATTCCCTCATAATATCTCAATCTAGTTATCAAGACTATCCTCTCTCAAATCCATCCACCCAAATGCAACTAAAAGAGAAATATTATATTTTCCTTCTGGGAATTAAAATAATTAACAGAACTTTGGTCAATGGAATGAGGTCCAAATCCATGATGTTATATTATAAGCATTTGGTGTCTGTATCCTTCTGATAACTCTGAAATGAGTTCAATCTCTCTCTCAAGAAATATTTCTTGAATGTCAACAAAGAAGTATCACTGAAATTGAAGATGAGACTATTGAAATGAATCAGACTGAGGAACAGAAAGAGAGAGGTTAAGAGACTAGCAGGACATCATAAAGCATACCAATATACACGTATGGGTGTCGCAGTAGGTGAAGAGATAAAAGGGAGAAGGAATATCAAAAGAAGTAATTACAGACAACTTCCCAAACATTGCAAAAGAAGCACATCCAAGAAGCCCAGAGAACACTAAAGAGGATAAATGTGAAGAGACATATGCACTGACACATACTGGTGAAACTGTCAAATGTAAATGAAAGGAGAGAGTTTTGAAAACAGCAAGAAAAAAGGAACATGTTATGTAAAAGGGAGTACCAGTTAGACTAAGTGCCAATTTTACATCCAAAATTATGAAGAGGGGATCTCCAAGATAGTGCAGAAGGGACCAGCAGGCTGCAATAATCCTCCAGAATCTGTGGGAAGGTAGGCAGGTTTACCTGGCAGAAGGAAAGCCATGGGACCACAGGGGCAATTGAAGAGGACAGCTAGAGAAGGGGGATCCAGTTGGCCAGGGGAAAGGAAACCCATAGGAGACAGGGCAATCAAGCAGACTCAGAGGGCTCCTAGAGTGTAAGTCCTAGAGGGAGTTAAGTCTCCTAGAGTGAGTTGTATCCCACCATCCCGGTGACCAGGAGAGCATCCAGGTACCTAGTAAGCTCTTGAAGTGGGGAAGCTGTAGGGAAAGTAAGTGTGGGTGAATAGCACCTAGCCAACACAGGGGGAGAAAGGTATAGGGGAAAGGGGAGATGAGGCAGGCAGACCAAAAAAAATAATAATAATAATAAAATAAAATAAAAAAGCACCAAAGCATCTTCAGGCACAGGGGAGGGGGTAACTGATCAGGCAGGCTGCCACACCCACCTGCCCTGGGATAGAGAAGAACTAGTTGAGTAAGGGGATGGACTGGCAGGCACCTAACAGTCCTGGAGAGTAGAAGCCTGGAGGGGCTAATGGACAAACATCAGAAGCCTAAGTGGCCTGAGGTAAAAGAGGGTGGGCAGAGGCAGATGACAAGCCTTCAGAAGTCTAACCTAACTGGTGGAGCAAGTGTAGCCCAGTGGTTAAACTCCTCCTTCACATATAAATGTCCCGTGTTCAATCTTCAGTACCTCCTAAAAAATAGGCTAACCAGCCTGAATGATAAGGGGGATTCACCCAAGGAGCTCCAGATTTCAGGATCTGAAGGAAAAGCAGCCTTGAGACAGAGAACTTCCACTGAAAATTTTTGGGGGTTATTTTATCTTTTATTTACTCCTTATTGTTTTCTCTAGAAGTGAAGAGAGCTTGCCAAACACATTCTATGATGCCAACATTACCCTAATACCAAGTCACATAATGATGAAACAAGAAAAGAAAACTAGAGAAAACTCTCTCTAATGAACCCGGATGCTAAAATCCTCAAGAAAATACTTGCTAATAGTACTCAAAAACACAGCACACAAATTACACAGCATGATCAAGCGAGATTCATCCTGGAATGCAAAGATGGTTCCACATAATAAAATCAATGTAACACATCCTATTAACAGATCCAAAGAAAGCTCATGTGATCATCTCTATTGATGCAGAAAAAGCATTTAACAGCATCCTGTCTTGATAAAAACACTTCAAAAGACAGGAATAGCAGCAAGTGTAATAGGTGTGAAATGATATCTCATTGTAGTTTTGATTTGCATTTCCCTATTGCTAGTGATGTTCAACATTTTTTCATGTGTTTCTCACCATTTGTATTTCTTCTTTGGACAGTTGTCTTTACAAGTCTTTTGCCCATTATTTAATCGGATACTTTGTCTTTTTATTGTTGAGTTGTGTGATCTCCTTATATATCATGGATATGAAAACTTTATCAGATATGTGATTGTTTTATCAATAACTTTATTTGAATTGACATTTTATTTTCAGCTGTGTATTGTTTTATACTTACATACATATACATATTCATCTGTCTGCTTTGGAAATAGGTTTTTTAAATGGCCAGGTATATTTTGTTAATATTTTCTAGTATCTCTAATATTTCCTGTCTTTGTCCTTGAAATATTTGTTGATACCATAATTTACATGCAACAAGAATATTGACTTTCATGTGAATATTTTTTTCCTCCCCAACTCCCCATTTCAGTGTCTCTCTATTTAAAGATGATCTAAGCCCCTGTGTTCAAACAAATTCCTTATATGGCTTCTGTTAGATTCCATGGTTTGGAAGGCCAATAGTTTCCTGTTTCAATATTTTTGATATCTGTGAATATTTTGTGTTGAAGATCATGTGTTCACAGTGATTGCCACCTGGCTTAATCAGCATGGATATTTATGTAAATACTAACAGCCTTAAAGTAAATAAATAAAGCATGTCATTGTGATTCCTAGTTAGTATAAGAATAATAACTTTCTAATACAGGTAAGTGGTCTAAGTGTAACTTGAATGAAAACATTTTATATACATAAGATGAGGAAAATTCACTTTTTAAAAATATATACTGCAGGGGAAAGCTAGCAATAAGTAATTATGATTGTGAAAATTCTTAATTTCATTTAAAAAGAAAGTACTAAGAACTGAAATTATTTATTAAATAGTAAAGTATTTTGACATCAAATAAGAGAAATTAACTGCTTAATAGTGGTAAAAGCAAAATATTGGATATCAGACTATTTTACAATTCTACTCTTTCCAGAAATATTTGGTGAATAGCACTAATAACGTCATTATATTTTAATTTTGTACTTACTTCCAGTTATTTCATTACATATCGGGCAGTAGTACTTAAGTAAAAAATGTCCTATCTGGGAATACTTTATTTTATGAAAATAAATTTGATGCAGATGACATAATTTCCCACATGGAAGAGAAAAATAATTGCAATTATATATAAGAAATTTAAAATCATTCAATGTAGATGTAATGAAGTTGTGTAAAGAAAATAAAGAATGAAATATTGTAAGAAATAAAATATCTAATTGGTCTGAAATATTTGTTTTCTATCTATTCTGTTATATATTTGAATGTTTATGCTAAAATATTTAATCAAAAGCAGTTTTACTTATGTCTTAGATATCACTTCTCATACAGTTTATCCTGTGGTGACAATAATCAACTTTGCACTTAAATTCAGCTAAATACTGATTTCAACATGAAGCACATCCATAAATAGTTGCAAGCAATTATAAAAGATTTAATCTTTTGAAGTTTTAACATATTGCCGTAACGTAAATTTTCCTTCAAATTATTAAAAATTTTAATTTTCTGCCTCATATTAATTTGTATTTTTTTTCTTTTTCTCCCTTCCTCAGATCCTCAGTTCCATTAATTTGACTTTTTGAACATGAATAAATTCTGCTATTATATGTTCACTACCTACAATAGGAATTGGCAGTAATATGATATAGACAAATATGTTGAATAAAAATGAAATAAACCATGTTTATAAAAAACTATTGAGATAATGTTCAGAGTTAACATTTTTGTCTACTTTGAATAATGAAATCTGAAAAATGTTAGTAAGTTAGTAAAACATTACATTTTATCTCTAAGTTTTCTTGATTCAACTTTATCACAATTATATATGATTATGCTGATACCTGATTTTATGTTTTTGATTTATTAAAATACTGTATACTTTTGTTTCTTTTTATAATATATTGTAAAGAATTTTGCATTAATTAAAGGTGCTAGTACATTCTCAATATATTTTTAGAATTGCAAATGAAAAAAACAAGCAAAACAAAACAGATTTATCAATATACAAGAAGCCTATGTAATACAATTATTGCAAATAGAACATAATGGATTATGCATTGCAATGACGGATATAGGCCATTGTATATTTTGTCATAACATAAAATAGTGTGGGACAAAGGATAAACTATAACATAAACTGTAGTCCACAGTTAGTATCCATGCTTCAATATAGATTCATCAATTGTGACAAATGTACCACAGTAATGAAGTCTGCTGTTAATTTGGCTAAGTATGGGAGGGGAAGGGAGTGGGGAATATGGGATCCCTTATATTTTTTATGTAACATTTATATAATCAAAAGCTTCATTAAGAATAAAAAATAATTAATTTAAAAATAAAAAAATTCCTTGAAAAAATGTAAAAGATTAAGATGGAAATGAAGATTAACAAACAAATGTGATGATGAAAATTGGCCATACAGATTTAAAAATAGAAAAAGAAATATGTGGGGCTTGTATAAATTTAAGCAGATTATTGCTTTAACTAAAGAGTAAATTGAAATGAAAATACAAGATAAAATAGCTAATGAACTTAAAGATAGACCTGAAAAATTACCCTGAACATCACACAGAGAAGGAAATGAAATTTCACACACACATTTTCACGTGTATACATGCACATACACATGGAATAAAATACAAAACAAATTAATGAATATGAATAATAAAAGAGAAAAGAAGCAGAAAGAGGAGAGGTATTTTTTTATTTGTCAATTACCGCCATTTCGTTAGAACTATGAAATATTTGAATTCATGTGTTCAGAAAGAACAACTTATTACAACCTGGATATATAAAAAGGAATCTATAAATGATGTGTAGATATTTGGTTTACCCTTTAGCCCATCTTTTACCCTTCTCCAGCCTGCTTAGTTACCTAGAGTCTAAACGTCTTAGACTGCATCAAGGAGCTCAGTGTTCTTGGATTCTGGTTGGATTTTGGCAAGAGCTGACCTTTTGCGAAATCAGACAGAAGGAGATAAGGGTGATCAGAGGTGTGTATTCTCAGATCTCTTTTTGTGGAGGTGGTATAATAAATAAATGAGGCATTGTTAAACAAAGGTCATTCAATTAATACAGATTTTATCAATGATTCTTGTAAGGCCTCCTTAAAAACTCCACATCCCTGATCAAGGAAGTTCAGCTGTTCACAAGCCCAATCAACACACATTACACTTGCATTAAACTTCTTCCTCTCACACCCTAGATTTACCATGTGCTTGTGGAAAATCTCTAATTTAAAGACAGAGCCAAAGTACAATCATAATATTGATAGGATAAAGAAACCCATAGGAAATAAGCATTGCAAATAATAGAAGAAAAAAACCTAAAATCTCATGGTAAAAGACCTCTTCAGAAAACAAAATAAAGAAGAGAATCCTTCCAATGAGTGATGGTAAAAAAGTAAGTAAAAAAAACAGAGGAAGTTCTTAATATGTGAAAATTCTACATCAGAAATAAACTTGTGCCATTGAAATTTTGGAAGAAGTGTTGAGGCACGTTCCTAAAGTGTATATTATATATAAAGAAATTGAAAATTGGGAGGAAAATTTTGAAAAATAGAATTAATGAGGGAAATCAAATTAATAAAATCCAAGAAAGAGGAAAGAAATAGGGTAAGGGGACATTATAAAAATAAAATAAGTCTTCAGAATGAAAGAAATGAAGTTTTGTAAAAAGGATGGAGAGTAAAAAAAAATAATAAGTGAAAAAAACACAGTAGTTATAATCTTACACCATGCCATATTCTTGTAAAATTCGAAAGCACTATTAATAGAGAGACTCCTCTAATGTCATACAGTGACAAGGAGATAAAATAGCAAGGAAAATAGAAGTAATGGTGAATTTTAGTGGGTTGAACCTGTAGTACATGTAAATGAACTGGTGTTTGCAATGTGGAGAAATATTCAAATTCTTAGGAGATCCAGTTTCCTACCTAATGTCTTCACACAGTCAAAGCATCCACCTATGAGAAGGTGGATATATTGCCTATATGGAATGTGTGTTTACTTGTTGATTGTTTTGACACTCCAAATTGTAATATTATTATTCTGGTTTTAGAATTGTAGGTTTCAAACCAATTTCTCTTAAAAATTAAAGTTCAAAAATAATCTGAACAAATAGTTAAACACATGATCATATGGTAAGCATAATAAATAAATGAGACATTTTTAAATAAAATATATATATTTTTTAGGTTTCTCAATAAAAAATATACTCAGAAAGTATACTCCTCTCACACCTGTTCCACTTCCTCTTTTTTCCAAGTCCATCAACACCACAACCTCACAGAAGGGTAGTGCAATAGCTTTCTGTTCTCCATTCCAGTCTGCTTCACAGTCATTTTTTGTCAGAGAATGGCCAAGTTCAAATATAAGTCAGACCTAGTCAATCCGAGATAATCCTCTCACTGATAGTACAAAGTAAAACTACTACTATGAACAGCAATGTGTACTGATGCAACCCTTTCCTCTCCCACTCATCAGCTCCTTGGTTCTACCTTACCAGCTCCCTGGGGCCACACTGCTTGCTGGTCACCTGGAACAGTCCTACCTCTGGGATGGGCTGCTTCTGGACCTCTGACAGTCACACTTTCCCCAGATAGTGTCTCTTTTCTGCTAATCACCCACCTCTGCCTCCTGCCAAAGCAAAATTGTTAGTGAGAATCAAAGACATTCATACTTCCCATTGACAGAATTAAAAGTATGATATACTGATCCACTATTTACTCAGTAAGATTTTATTACTGATTGATACCAATAAAGAAATTCAATGTAGGTAATAATAACCTATTTTCCCTTTGGAATCAACAGTTTGATAAATTATCATTCTTGGGCAATGTTCAAGCCCAGGGGAGAGCAGCAAGAGATAAAAATTTGTCGAGCCCAACAGCTCACTGTGATTGCCAGCATAGTTACTGATGAAGCCAGACTATGTCGGCATCATATGAACTTTCAGAGGAATCAAGACATTCTATGAACTCTATTGAAATAAAACTTCACCACCGCCTTCTGTCCTTATGATCAGCTCCAATTTCACCTGCCCTGAACCCCAGAAGACAGATGGAACCTTCCTGAACAAGGATTGGAGGAATACAAGTAAGTTATTATTTTTAGTATAATATTACTTTTAGATTTAAAGTGAACTGAGAAAGAAAACAGTGGTTAAAAGTCCCTATTTAAAAAATAATGAAATAAAAAATAAAGGATCATTTTATATAATATGTTAGTCAAGGTAATAATGCCACCTTTTCCTTGGAATGAAATTAAATGGAAGAACATATTGCATTTGTGATCTTCAATTTAGATATTTTAAAAGGATTATTTTTAATATTCTTGGCCTAATAATAATATCTTGGCTCAGAAGTGAATATATTGAATAAGGCATGTTTCATTTAGGACAAGAAGCTTAAAGCATATTCAGTGTTAAATGAAATCACAATTAATGAAAGGGATATAAGAAGTAATAAAAGAAGAAATTTTAAAATAATGGTGCTGTGTTTATAAAAACATGCTATATTTTAAGCCCTAATATATTATTGACAGGTACTGAGTCAGAAAGAATTATCAAGAACCGTTCCTTGAGGTAAATTTTACTATATTATTTCCCTCACAATAAAAGACAAAGGCAAGTATGTATAAGTTAGAAATGTGTCTAAGTATGGCCATGAACATTTTTTTACTCAAACACCCAGAGACGGTGAGAGAATATTATGAAGAATTCATAATACCTTTTAACAAGAACATCACCAGAGAAATAGTAAATCAAATTTTATCATTAAAATATTTTAAAATCATTCATGCTATGTTTACAAATTGGATTGGAACACACCCCAATTCTTATTTTTTTCTATTTAATATAATATTTGAATACTCTTCCTCTAATATAACAGAGGATATTAAATTCGAGTTAATGATTAATTATTTAATGTCACCACTATCCTAAATCCAATGACCAACATTTACTCTGTGACCTTTCTACTATTCACCACCATGGGTGGGGAATGGGCATAATATTTAAAAAGAGGAGTTGAATGGGAAGTCAAACTGTAAATTGCATTCTTATATATAAATTACATTATCAGGAAGGTTAAAAAATAAAATCTGTACAAATAGAAGACATCAGCCTGTCACCACAGAAGGAATCACCAACTGCAGTATTTCTTCACACTGACACTAACTGAATTTAGCTCCAATTCTTTGTCATGCCTTCTCGCCTGCCACAATATTTGCAGGAACATGATAGATAGAGGAACATGAGGATGTGGAAGTGGCAGTGTGACTGGCATGAAAATTTTTATAAAATATTTCCAGTACTTCATATGTGTAGTAGATAATGCCATGCATTTTAATAGGTGGTGAGTTAATAGTGTGAAATAGTTTGTAGGGAAAACATAATTATTTAACTTACTTTTTGAGGAACACCTAGTAGATGAAATTTAAAAAGTAAATTTTATGGTGAATAAGAGGTGAAAAATCTCAGCTCATTTATTTGATACCTTAAATAACTATGTTAGATGTCCTATGGAACTCTAAGTATAAAAGTTTTGCGAAATTCAGAAGACATTTTTTTGTCATTCAGAATCCTTCACAGAATATATTTTGAGCAATATTTTAATGGCAGATCATTGTGAACTGAAATTATATTGGTCAAAAAAAAACTAACCAGGGAATGACTGTTTACCATTAAAGTGTAGAGGATCCAGATGGAAGGAATATTTTAGTAATGTGATTGTGAGCCATTGCCATATGGAGAGACGTGATTTTGTTGATGTTACATTTTTCTCTTTTTATTGATTGCTTTTTTACCATATTATCCCTGCAGTAATGAAAAATAAAACAATTGTGACTGAATTTATTCTCATGGGATTTACTACCAATAACAATATGTACATTTTGCATTCATTGTTCTTCTCATTCATCTACTTGTGGTCCTTGATGGGAAATGGCCTCATTATCATGATCACAACTTGAGACCAGCACCTCCACACCCCCATGTACTTCTTCCTGAAGAACATATCCTTCTTGGAGCTCTGGCTTATTTCAATCACTCTCCCCAAATCTATTGTCAACTCCTTGATCCACAATACTTCTATCTCATTCCTTGGCTGTGTCACTCAAGTCTTTCTGGTGGTTTTATTGGCAGCTGCAGAGCTGTTCCTCTTCAAAGCCATGTCCTTTGACCTCTATGCTACCATCTTCCATCTCCTGCATTGTGAAGACATCATGAACGTGGGCACATGCATGCAGATGGTGTCTGTGTCTTGACTGGGTGGGGTTCTGAATGCTGTGATGCACACAGCTGTTACCTTCTCCTTATCCTTCTGTGAGTCCAATGTGATCCATCATTTCTTCTGCAACATACCCCAGTTATTAATTATTTCTTTTTTTTTTTACCGGGAGGTCCCAGGGATCGAACCCGGGTCCCTCCATATGAGAGACGTACGCCCAACCAGTTGAGCCACATCCGACCCCCTTAATTATTTCTTATTCAGAAATTTTAATAAGAGAAATTGTTCCCATCCTTATTAGTGTGGTTTTGGTTTGCTGCTGTTTTTTTTTTTCATCACTGTTTCCTATGTCTACATCTTCTCCACTGTCAAGAAGATTCCTTCAACAGAAGGCCAGTCAAAGCCTACTCCACTTGCCTACCACACCTGGGGATTATTGTATTATTTCTCTCTACTGGCTTCATTGGCTATCTAAAACTAACTTCAAGATCCCCTTCTATTTCTGAGCCTGTAATTTTTATCTTCTATACTATGGTACCTCTGACCCTGAATCCCATCATATATAGTCTAAGAAACAAGCCCATGAAGTTGGATGTGGGCATGTTGATAAAGGGAAAGTTCGTCAAAAAAGTAACAGTTAGAGACATCAAGACATATTAAGCAGGGCAGACAATCCCAGGAATTTGGCACCCTGTCAGTGGACTTTACCTTGAAATTATGATAACCTATCCCCCCAGTGCATTAGAGTTAGACTCATTTATAATTTTCTTACACATGGTTCTTAGGCTCCTTTTATTTGAACCTATAATTAGCACTATACATGTTAAATATGCCCAGAGACTCAAATCTTCTGGCTATTCATATGCCTGTTAAGCCCTGAATCTCAGCAGAATTGCAGCCAACACCTACAGTCCTGTTCACTGGACTCATCCAAGAAAACTAAGAAAAGGATGAGGATGGACAATGCCCATCCCCAAGCCAGAGAGAATCTACAACTGCAAGCAAGATAGCTCCATCCATCTGCCCCATGGGATCTAAGCCCCATCTCAATCAGAAACAGAGTGGGCATCACCATCCTAAATTCCTCAAGATTGTGGAATGAACAAATATAGGGTGGGAATGCAACTATGGACTAAAGTAGACTTATTATTCTAGTAATGGAAGAACTTTAAATATTGATATAAAGACAGCTGTCGCCAGAACTTCTGAAGGCAGGGAGAGGGAAGAATATGTGTAACATGGGACATTTTGGGGACACTGGAATTGTTCTGCTTGACATTGAATTGATGGAATCAGGCCATTATACATTTTGTCAAAACCTATAAAATTGTGTGGTGCAAAGTGCAAACCGTAATGTAAACTAAAGACCATGTTTAGTGCAATGCTTCAATATATGTTCATCAATGGTAACAAATGTACCACACTAATAAATGATATTGTTAATGTGGGAAAAGTGTATGAAGGGAAGGGAGTGGGGTATATGTAAATCCCCTATATTTTTTATGTTACCTTTATATATTGTAAAACTTCTTTAAAATAAAATTTAAGAAAAAAATTTTTAAAAAAGTAACAGATATCTTTCTTTTCTTTAAATGGCAGATATAATTTACAAATACATACTTATCATTTATTCAGTTTTCCTCCAAAATTTACAAGTAAAAGCTTAAAGGAAAAAAATAAAGAAGCAATACATCATTAGGACTTTTCATTCAGTGGAAAGCATACATAATTTATTTTATTATTAAAGCTCTGGAATTCCTAGAGTTAAGGAAACTTTTTCTAAACTATTTCTTGAGTGCCACTCACAAGCTGATTTCTAGCTATTTTTGTATAATGTAATGAAATACGTTTGCTTAGAAAGCACTTCTGCACATTACAATGTTCTACCAAAAATAAAACAAAGCTAATAAACAAAAAGCTACTCCATACTTCTATTCTCATACTATTTCACCAATTCAAATTACTAAAACCTTGTGGAATTTTTTGATACATTTTCATTTATTCCCTGTATTAGATGCCTTATTTATAGAACATTGTGGTGTATAAATTGCTTCAAAATTAAATGTGGAGATCTTGCTCAGCTCATTCTACTTATGACACAATCTTTCCTTTTATATATTTGTCATTTAGGGATTTTTTTAAATGGAAAATGAGTTTTAAATGAATTTTGCCAGAGAAAAGTTATGAGAACTTAAGGGAATAGATGGACTATGATTAAAATATCATAAAGAAATGAATAATTATTTGGGTGATACTTTATTTTTATCCCTACAAAATTATACTTCTTTGATATTTTATATACAAAAATTAAAGATATTTATAAGTATAAAAGTTAAAATCATATTTGTACTTTCTAAATAAAACTAGTCATATTTTTACTCTATTTTAAATATATTTAAGGTTTCTCCTTAATCATCAAAATTTTGTTTTGATGGCTTATGACTGACTTTTACTGCATATCTCATAACTTCCTAAATCATTTATCTGCTATTATATACATGTTTTATCATTGTATTATATCAAATAATTTTTGAAATAAACATACAAATGTATGTAAATGTTTACTATCCTCAAACATTCGTACTATAAACTACAAAATTTTCATTTACTGAGTATATAATATTGTGAAATTATTATACCAGAATATTTCATACTTTTTAATATATTTTAGGTGCATAAAATATTTTAAAAATTAATGTATACACAATTTTCACAAGGATCTAGTCCATTTAGATTCTCTTAATTAGATTCCAAATTCATGAAGAATTTTTCACATAGGAATAAAACGTAGGGATTGTTGTAATTTACTATGTTTTCACCATGCAGAGAACATTTTCATTTATACTTCATTTTTTTGTAGTTTAAATCATGTATTCATATATTTTGTTACCTTATATGTATATCAAAAAATTTAGGGCTAAGATTAATGTGCTTATAAATTGTATAGATATTAATATCTACTTCATGCAAATATGACCCATCTCTAGTTGTAACCTTTAATTGATGTTTTGTTCTTTTTTACTTAAATAAAGTTGAAGAACTATTTATTCATATAAATCTGCCAACTTGTTTCTCTTTAATTTTTAATTAATTAAAATTGATGATCCTATTAATCCTTTACATTCAATTCACATTCTTTTATAACTTTTAAAATTTTATACACAAAGATGTGTATATGTATACAGAGATTTGTAAAATGCTGTTTTTTCAGAAATCTGAAAGAAAAGCAGGAAATATTTTCCTGAATTCTGAAAAACATTTTTTCAATGTAATTCTTCTTATTACAATTAACTAATATAACATCTTTTTGAACAAAACATGACAACATAATAAAATTAATTTTGACTAATCTCATATCGTATAGGGCATATCACTAATCAAGTGAGAAGTTGGCATTAGCTCACACCATTTATTGCCCTATTTTTAATTCTCTCTACTAAACAATTTCCTAAGCACAGAATTTCAAGACTCAGTATGATATGCAAATATATATGGATTGCCCCATATTGTTCCGTCTCTAATTTTACTATGGTAAATAAATTGAAGATATCTACTGTCTTTAATCTTTTAAAAGAGGCATTCATAGGGTTGTTGCAAGGATTACATCAGTAATGCATGTGCTTGCAATAGGCAATCAAAACTGCTGATGCTCCTTAGTCAATTAATATTCATGGAGAATATTTTGTCTTTATACTGAATATACTTATGCAGATTCTTTGTGGAAGCCTCTTTGCAATATGAACTCATTTTTGTCAGGCATGATTCTCCCATAACAAACAAAACTTAAATGAACCTGGGGAACTTCTGAACATCAAGCACAGCCTTAGACAATAGAAGCAGCAGGGCACCATCTGATACCAGGGGAATTCCTCTGGCCATGGTCACTGTTTGCTATGCTTAGGCTGGATGGGAACCTCTCGCCTCATCACCCACCTGGGCTTCTGGGCATGCCCACACCCAGAACAAATCACTTCCCACCTTTCCACAAAGAGTGCATAGTCTAAAAGGAGAGGATTCCTTCATTTCTTAAATTCCAAATCTCTACATTCTTTACACATTTGACATTGGGCATTTGTCTAGATTCCTATGGAGTTAAAGAAAAAATTTTACACATAGTTTTCTCTCTATGTCCGTTTTTGGAATAAATAAAGAAAAGAGATCAGAGACAATAAAAGAAGCACTGCTTTACCAGCAAGTTTGCAATAAATAATGTATAATATATTAAAAATAAGCCAGAAATTAAAAAAAAAAAGAGCAAAAATCTAAAAGCATGATACTTTGGGAGGAATACACAGTATATTACAGTTCTAAAACAATTTTGACCCATACATTTTTATTTATCATGCAGAATTGTGATAAATGATTAAATTAAAGTAGGCCATTCTGCTTTTAAATTATAAAAGTGTTATCAGTGGTAATTTCCCCCTCTCATTTCTGATTTTATTTATTTGTATCTTCTCCCTTTCTTTTGTTGTTAGTGAGCTAAGGGTCTTTAATTTTTTTGATCTTCTTGAAAAACCAGCTTTTGGTTTTGTTGATTCTATTTTTTTTTTTTTTTTGTTCTCAATTTCAATTATTTTTTCTCTGCTCTTTATCAGTTCTTTCCTTTGTCATGTTTAGGGATTTGTTTTCTGTTATTTTTCTAGTTCCTCCACGTGTACAGTTAGGTCTTTGATTTTAGCTCTTTTTTTTTTTTTAATGTAAGCATTGAGGGCAATTAATTTCCCCCTCAGCACTGCCTTTGCAGTGTCCCATATGTTCTGATATGTTGTGTTTCTGTTTTTATTTGTCTCAACATATTCATTAATTTTTCCTGCAATTCCTTCTTGGACCCACTGATTATCTGAGTGTCTTGATTAACCTTCATATATTTATGAATTTTCCATTTTTCTGTCCATTACAGATTTCTAGCTTCATTCCATTATGATCAGAAAAAGTTCTTTGTTTAATTTCAGTCCTTTAAAATATATTAAGACCTGTCTTGTGACCCAGCATATGGTTTATCCTGGAAAAAGATACATGAGCACCTGTGAAGCATGTATATCCTGCTGTTTTGGGGTGTAATGCACTAAATATCAGTGAGGTCTAGTTCATTTATCATATTTTTCAAACTCTCTGTTTCCTTATTTATCTTCTCTACAGAAGTTCTATCCAATGCTGGGAGTGGTGTATTGGAGTCTCCAACTATTATTATAGAAATGTCTATTTCTCCTTTCAGTTTCATCAGTGTGGGCCTCATGTATGTTGGGACAACCAGGTAAGGTGCATCAATATTTAATATAGTTATTTCTTTTTTGGTGAATTGCTCTTTTTATTAATATATAATGTTCATTATCTCTTATAACAGTTTTACATTTAAAATCTATTTTGTCCAATATTAGTATCACTACTCCAAATACTTTTTTTACTATTTGCATTGAGTAAGTTTTTCCAACTTTTCAATTTCAACCTGATTGTGTTCTTATCTCTGAAGCAAGTCTCTTGTAGGCTGCATATAGATGGCTCATATTTTTTATCCATTCTGTCAGTTAATAGGTTTTGATTGTTGATTTCACTCCATTAGCATTCAATATTATTACTATGAAGGCATTACTTACTTCATCCAATTTTATCCTTTGACTTTCCATTGTCATATCTTTCTAATGTCTATCTTTTTTACCCTTTAAGTAACCTTTACTAATAAACTTAATTTTTACACTCTTCTCCAAGTCTCTTGACTTCGTCTTTTCCTTTCAGGCCTTAACACTCCACTTAGTGTCTCTTGTAAAAATGGTCATTTGGTAATATACTGTCTCAGTTTTTCTTTTCTTCAAAGACTTTAAATTCAGCCTAATCTTTGAAGAATAGATTTGATGGATAAAGAAATCTTGGCTGGTAGTTTTTTCCTTACAGTACATTAAATGAATCATACCACTGCTTTCTCACCTCTGTGGTTTATGATGAGATTGGCACTTGGTACTACTGTGCTTCCCTTGTATGTGATGCATTTCTGTTCTCTTGGTGCTATAGAATCCTCTCTTTATCTCTGGGATTTGACCTTTAGAATAGCAGATATCTCAAACCATGTTTATTCAGATTTATTCTGTTTGGGGTGCATTGTCCTTGGACATTGATATTTATGTTTTTCATAGGGGTTCGGAAATTTTCAGTCATTATTCTCTCAAATTTTTTTTACTTCATTTCCATTTTCTTCTCCTCCTGGGACACTTATATAATGTGTATGTTTGTGCATTTTATGTTGCCAATCAATTCCTTGAAACTGTGTACTTTTCAAGTTCAGATGTTCTATTCTTGGTTTCACTTAATTGTTCTCTTGCTATTTCAAATCTACTGTTATATGCCTCTAATATATTATTAATAACATCCAATTTGACTTTCATTCTCATAAGTTCTGTTACTTTGCTTTGTAGGCTTTAAATTGTTCTTAATGCTCACCCAGTGTCTTCTTAATAACCTTTATCTATATAGCCATATTTTCCTTTAACTCCTTCAATTTATTTAGATTTGTTTGATTACCACTGATTAGTTGTCTTAAATCCTGTGTCTCATCAGGAATTTTCATTTGTTCCTTGTTCAGGGACATATCTTTCTTTTTCTTCGTATGGCTTGTAAGTTTTTGCTGATGTCTCAGCATTGATTATGTTCGTGAATTTACTCTGATATCAATTTCTCCTTTTGCCTAGTGGTGTTGTTTCCTGGCTCTTCTTTGATTTTTGGTTCAACTTTTTCTGTCTTTAAATTTGCCCAGCTGATGTGAATATTCTCTCTGTCCTGATTTTGTGATAATCATGGTAGGCTAAACATTCGCTATATTAGAAACCATGCATGTGTCCCCAGACCTAATTTTTCTCCCTAGGTTTTTAGAATGCTGGTGATAAACTAAGTCTGATTTATTATTTGACCATTCTGTATGGGAAAAGACTGAAACTTTTTGTATCTTTGGTAAACCTTAAGAGATACAGCAGGGTGACAGATGTGGCTTGGGTGATTGGGCTTCCATCTCTCTTATGGAGGGACCTGGGTTTGATCCCTAGGACCTCCCGGTAAAACGAAAAAAAGAAAATATAGAATGTGCATGGGCCACCAGGCACCATGCCCAGGTGTGCCTCCAGGCCCCACGAGCGGGCGAGCTGCTAGGCCCTGGAAGCAGGTGAGCCACTAGGCCCCCATGTGAGCCACCAGGCCCTGTGCGCGGGTGAGCTGTCAGACCCTGCGAGCCACACAGCAAGATAATGACATAACAGGAGAGTGACAAGAGAAAGCCTAGACAAGAGGCACCAAAAAAAACAGGAACTAAAGTGGCACAGGAAGTAGGATGCCTCTCTCCCACATCGGGGGTTCCAAAGATTGAATCCCTGTGAAGACAGGAGGAGAAGGATGATAAGAGAGGGCAGGAAACAGACAGAGAGTTGGCCAGCGAATGGACACAGAAACCGCAGAAATGGGGAGTGGGGGTAAAAATGGATAAAAGTAAATAAATAAGTAAATAAATCCTTAAAAAAATGTATAGAGGAGGAAGATACAGACTATACTTAGTAGTAATACTTTGACGATGCTCTTTCATTATTTGTTAACAGATGTTTCACAAGAATGCGGGGTGTTTGTATTGGGTGATGTGTGGGAGCCCTGCATGATGTTATGCATGTTTATTTTGTAAGTTCACGATGTTTACTGAACACTTATAATTTATGTATGTTCATGTTTGAATGATAGACTTCAATAAATTGTTTAAAACAATAAAAATAAAAAATAAAATTGCCCAGCCAAAGTCACCAAAAAGAGCCAGACATCCACTAATAGGGTGCATCATATCCAAGGTGTCTGGGACATGAAAGACCCCCCAAAGCATTTTTTCTTCTTGCATTCTTCCCAGTCTGCCATCAGAAAGTAGTCTTTAGCAAATCTTTCCATGGAGTTATCTCTTTCAACCTCCACTTGTCCATGATTCTGGCCTGGCCAGAGCCAAGAATCAAAGCAGGATCTGCTGACTACACCCACTGAGAAGAAACCTCTCTTTGATCTCTGCCACAACCTCCCACTTACCAGAGAGGAAGATGTCTGGTCCCTTCTCAGTCGGCTGCAGTGAGGAACAAGTTTTATCCAGGCTGCCCACTTTGTTAATTGGAGATGGGTCCCATTCCCAGGTGCAGGGGCTAGTAACTTATGTTTTTTGTTTCAATTTCTTTGTCTCTCTGTCCCTCACCCTCCTGGACAATGCAAAAATGTCTTGGTCTGCTGTTTCCCAAAGCAACTCCCTGAGGCAGCTTTTTTCTTTCCTCCATTTGTGTGTGTGTTTTAATAAAATTTTATTCATGTATATCACTCATACATGAACATACTTAAATAATAAATGTATACTAAAATTTGTAATTTACTTGGTTTAGGACATCCATTGTAATTTACTTGGTTTAGGACATCCATTGTTTTTGTAAGAGACTTGAGCTCTGCCTACCTACTTTAATGCTGTCTTCCCAGAAGTCCTCATTTGTTTTTTCACTGTGATATCAATGAACACAAAAGCCTTATTCAATGTTCTGTATTGAGTTAATACATTTATAAAGTGAGTTTTCTCCTCAAGAAATAGCGAAATCAATCAACATGTTTAGACTTATTTTATTTATATTTATGTTTTATATATAAATTTTCAGTATAACATCAAAACGGTTGCATATATCCCTGTAATTTTTATTTTTATACAAACATGTGGTAATGGTGTAGATTAAAGTTTCTCAACCTTGGATCATTCATGATTCATTAATGAGTAGAGTCTTGAATCATTACCATTAAAATGAAAAGTAATTAAGATTTTAACCTTTACCATGGGATGTGATATATTCATTTAATAATAAAATTAGTAATAATAACATATTAAAATTACTGAGCATAAATATATTAAGCAAGTTTTCATGAAGGTATATATGTCCAACTTATATTGACAAGCTGGAATTCTTTATCAGGTTAAATAGCCAGACAATTTTTTTTTTTAATTTTATGACTCAATTCAGAAACTCCTAATTTGGAAAGTCCCATAAAATAATTTAAAGTTAGTTTTGATATTGTAATAAAGGTTATGAAGATAATTCTCACTGGAACTTATTTTCCTGAAGTCTGTAGTGTAAGACTTTCTTTGAAGATATTAGCTTGAATTGATTCACATTCATTTTTTTTTTATTTATTAGACAACAGAAAACATTTCTTCTTCTCTCCTAGATTATTTAATAAATTTTTAAGAGTACAAGATTGCATTATAAATAGTATTCTTCAATTAACTGAATACAAAGTTATGTTTTCATAGGATAGTAAAAGCCACATCCATTTATAATGTCCTATGCAGCATTCAATGTGATGGGCATAGTATACTTTATGAGAATCTGCAATTCAACATATCTACATCCTTCATTTCTGCAAAATCATGATTTAAAACATGTAGAAATTATAAGTGCAAAACCATAGGTTATTATCTAAACATTTCATGATATAGTGCTGGGCTTTGAGGTTATTTGCAGAGTCTATCTATCTACTCTATCTATCTAATCTATTTTTCTATCTCTCTATCCAGTATTTTTTCTATCTATCTCTTGATGTGGTTGTGTATGTGTACATATATATATATATATATATATATACACACATATATTCTATGGTACAGTATCACATACCTTATTATGGTGTAGAGGCAATCTATTTTCATGTTTCCTTTCAGTTCTCTGCCTGAATAACACTGTAAGTAATAAATTTAAACTACATTTGGGTTTTGAAATACATAAATATATCCTTGAATGTGTTAATTCATAGCATTGATATGACCTCTTAATTTCTACAATGTCATTTTACAACAATTCTGAAAAAATCAAAAAATTTTCAGAATTTGCTAGATCATCTGAAATAGAGACTTCTCCCCTAGAATAAACAATGAATGAATTGGCTGATGAAAATTCAAATGGAAGGGATAAAAAAAGGTTTAGAAAAATTCTATGATCACAAAAATAATAAGTTTCCTGAGGATCTCACAGAAATATGTTCAGTTAGGGTTATTTACTTCTTCTGAGCTGATAATTCTTCTTTGGTGTTCTCATCTTGAACATACATAAAACACAATGAGAATTAGATATGTTGAATCAACTTTTCATGTGGAACAATTGATCACATTATTTTTGCATGAAATCTCTTGTTCCCTTCTCTGGCTTTTACTTTGCATAAATTATCGTAATTCCATCACTAGTGGTTTCCTTTTATTCTTCTTGGGTACATAAATAATTGTTCCTTTCTGTTTTACATGTGATTCTCTTGTAAGCATTAGTGTCTCATCATTTTAAAATCATTTTTTTGTTTCTCATTTATGGATGTGTTTGGTGGTCTGTTAATCTGTTTGGTGAAAAACCCTTAAAAATACCAATTAGGCAGATTTACTGTCATTTT
Organism: Tolypeutes matacus; assembly: GCA_026826555.1. Classification (NCBI taxonomy): domain Eukaryota; kingdom Metazoa; phylum Chordata; class Mammalia; order Cingulata; family Chlamyphoridae; genus Tolypeutes; species Tolypeutes matacus. The sequence goes on along the minus strand of JAKSZT010054107.1, from coordinate 1,099,303 downwards.
ACAATTTGTCATTGTTTTGTTTTGTTTGTTGCTGTTTTTACATACAGGTCGATAGAGATTATGTGAAAAAACCTGATATGCATATAATTAGTGCAATTGAATGTGTATTAAGGTGTGTATTCTCTCTGAAAGATTCTAGTATAGAAAGGGCAAAGTGGCACATAGCAAATATTAAAGGTAGGGATATTTTGCATGATACATCAAAGATGTCTCCCAAATTTAAAAATATATCAAAGTCAATTAATGAACAATGTAAACAACAAAAATGTCCATAGGGTGACTTTTGTAGAGACATATTATTCTAACTTTTCAACAAATGAAGACCTCTATATTAGACTGATATGTTTTCTTAAATAATTGATAGAACCTACGTAAAAAGAATTATATAATTTAAGTATTAGAAGTTCTGTCTTTTCATACAATGAGCCAGGTTCTACCTCTAGCCTCAAAATTTCTCCAACACCTTTTGGCTCCTCTTTCCTTCTTTCTTGGAACATTAATCTAGCAGGTGCTTTAGAACCTATGATAATCTCAGTCCCAATGTTACACTGACTTCTTGGCCTCTCAGTTTCCCAAAGGATATCTACTTTCATTACATGTGTGATTTATGGATGTTACCTACAAGACCTATGATGATTATTTTATGTGGCTACACAGGAGACACAAGTCCAAGGATGAGTTACATAGTAGTTATTAGGTGTTTAATTAGCTTAACAAGTCCCAGGGTTATACTTCAAGTACTTCATCAACAAAAATTATGCTGGATTCCCAAACCTTACCTCATTATTTAATTATCAGATCCTCTAGATATTTTCTTTTTTTTTTAAGATTTTATTTATTTATTCATTTATCCCCCCCTTGCTGCTTGTGCTCGCTGGGTCAGCTAACCACGCCGTGCGGGCAGGCTTGCCTTCACCAGGAGGCCCCGGGAACCGAACCCGGGGCCTCCCATATGGTAAATGGGAGCCCTACTGATTGAGCCACAGCCGCTTCCCTAGACATTTTCATTTATTATCATGAAGCCTTCCTGTTATTGTTTTAACAATGCTATGCCTTGAATACAAGTTGCCTAAATAACTGGAACTAGGATAAACATTCATGTGAGAATAATCCTATCTGTTCCATTAGAACAAAACATATGTTAATGATGGACTTAGATCTATTTAGAAAATCAAAATATTTTAAAACTCTTTCCATCTCAGTGTCCACTAGAACACATGCAGCCCAAGAACACCCAAAGTGTTGTGACAATGGGGCTGGACTGTTTCACATTCTTCATTCATCAATTTTCAGTCTACATAAAGCACATATAATGAAAAGTTCATTTTTTCAGATCAGTGCAATATTTTCATACTAAGGGAAAATAACTCTCATTGCACAATCTTTGCTAACAGTATTGCACTTATGTTATTTGCATGTGAAATATAGACCAACTCTAAGAAATGAAAAATAAAGTGTCACTTTTAATAAAAGCTATAAGGCTTATAGAGTCACCAAATTGCTTAACAGGATCAGTATCAAGAATCTTTCAATTTTATATTTTATTCAGCTATATGAACTCTAGTAATAAATACATGTATGTTCAACTCAAATGTCTCTTGTTTCCATTTATAATTACAGTGTTTTCCATCTATGGAAATCTAGGGACATGAATTAAATCAAATTACAATCATTCCATTGTATTCTAAATCACAAATACAGAAACCATTTTTAGTACCAAAATTTCTTGCTTCTGGAGCTGTGCCTCCCCTAGAGAAAGAAGACATTCTATGCTGACACTAGAATAATGTATGTCAGACTGTATAAAAAAGAGTTGGAAAGATAAACCTCAAAATAGTATATAAATATAATTGTTATTTTAAATCTTCTTTTTCAGTCTTTACTGACATTTTGGAACAAGCCTAATTTTAATTACCCCTAATCAAAAAATTATTCATTACTACTATTTATATGATGTCTTCATTTATCCTTCTGCTTTCATTTACTACACCTATGCCTTCTTCCACAGTGTTATAAATCTTCAACCTTCAAGTAAAATTGAGCCTTTATTGTCCACTGCTTTAACTTGCTTTGTGTAGTTGGGATTTCTCTGGGGTAAATTTTACACTCAACTAGTCCATGCTCATTTGGGTACAAAAGTTGTTAAAATACTGTACTGATATATTCACTTTATATGGTGTATGTTTTAGTTTGCTAAAGGCAGCTAAAGCAATATACCAGAAATATGTTGACTCTTACCGTGGGGATATTTAGGTTAGTAGGCCATGAAAGTTCCAATCAAGGCATCAAGCAATGCTGTCTCCCCAAAGACCTGCATATCAAAGCATCTGCTGATCTCTCCCTTTTCTTCTGGGTACCATTGCTTCAGTTTCTGGCTTCCTTTTTCCCAAGTTCTGTTGACTTTAGGTCCTTCCTCTCGAGGCTTTCTCTCTCTGATCCTGTGGCTTTTGCTCTGTCAGTTACTGGAAGTTTCTCTCTGAACTCCTGTGTGTCTCTGCATGCCCCTCTCTCAGTATCCATCACATTTATAAAGGACTTCAGTAAGAGGTTTAAGGTACACCCTGGATCTTGCCTTACTGAAGTAATCTAATCAAACCATGCTACCTGTAACAGGTTCACACTCACAGGAATGGACCAGTTACTAGAGCACGAATTTCTGTGGTTCATACAGGTTTAATCAACCACAGTAGAGATCGGTCCAGAATCTCTGTTTCTTCTGAGTCAATTTAGGAGGTTGTGTGATTTTAGAAATTTCTACATTTCATCAAATATCTAATATATTGATATGCAATTGCTTATAGTATTCTATTATAATACCTGATTTCTGTAACATCAACAGTAACCTCCGCATTATCAATTCTTATTTTATTTGTTATTGTGAATCATATCTTTGTTGTAGTCAGTATGGCTAAATATTATCAATTTTATTGTGAAAATTGATTTTCAAGACAACCCTTTCTTTCACTGATTTTCACTAATATTTTTAATTTTCTATTTCAAGTATCTTCACTAATTATTTTCTCTCTTCTTCTAGATTAAGATTTAATTTGTTCTTTATTTCTACTTCTTTAAGATGGAAAATTAGATTATTAATTTGAGGTTTGATTCTTTTATTCTTTATTAGAGAAGTTGTGGTTTTACAGATCAATCATGCATAAAATACAGGACTCCCATTTGCTGCCCTATTACTAACACCTTGTACTGGTGTGGAAGATTTGTAACAATTGATTATAGTATATGTTTATAATTGTATAATTAACTAAAACCCATGTTTAATGTAGTATTCACTGTTTGTGTAGTGTAGTTCCATGAATTTTAAAAAATATTTATGCTGTTACTATACATCCAATCAGAATGTTTCCTCTTTTAATTGCATTTAGATATATAATTCAGTGCTTTTAATTGTTTTCACAATGTGCTACCATCACAACTATCCATTACCAAATACTTCCATCATTCCACATAAGAACCTGGTACAATTTGTTCTTTATTTTTAAATAAAATTACAGATCACATTAAGGTTACATGAAAAATATATGGATTCCCATATACCCCACCACCGTCCCCTCTCACAATTTCTTCCATTATCATCTTTCATTAGTGTGGTACACTTGTTACGATTGAAGAACATATATTGAAGTCTTGCTACTAAAAATGGTCTATAATTTACAGTATGGTATACACTTTGCACCACACAATTTTCGAGGTTTTGACAAAATATATAATGGCTTGTATCTGTCATTGCAATATCATGGATAACAGTTATAATGTTCTCACAATGCCCCACGTTACACCTGTTCTTCCCTCTCTTGCCCCTCTGAATCTTTGGTGACTACTGCCTTTATATCAATTTTATAAGTTCTTATATTACTAGAATAATAATAAGTCTACTTTAGTCCATAGTTGCATCCCCCTTATGTTTTTTCATTCCTCAGTCTTGTGGATTTGGGGATGGTGGTGCCCACTCTGCTTCCAATTGAGAGGGGGCTTAGATCCCATGGAGCAGATGGTTAGAACTGTCATGCTTACAGTTGTAAACACTCGGTTTCTAGGGATGGGCATTGTCTATCATCATCCATTTTAGTTTTCCTGGGTGAATCTGATGAGCTGGAGAGTCGGTGTTGGTTGCAACTCTGCTGAAATTCAGGGCTCAACTGGCATATGAACACCCAGAAGATTTAAGTCCATGGACAAATATTTAATGCATATAGTGCTAATTATAGGTTTAAATAAAGGGGCAGAAAAACCATGTGTGGGAAAATTATAAATGAGTCTAAATGTGATACATTAGGGGAGATAGATTATCATATATTCCAAGGTAAGGCTCATTGATGGGGTGACAATTTTATGGGGTTGTCTGCCTTGCCAATATTGTTTAGATGTTTCTACAGTCATCAGAAACACCCCTCTTTGAGGCACTGTTTACTGTGGCAGTCAGTGAGATCCTTCTAAAATGTGCTTAAATGTAACCTCTGGACTGGCCACTCAACTCACTTTGAAATCTCTTAGCCATAAAAACTCATTTGTATTTAATATTTCCCCCTTTTGATCAAAGTCTTTATCCAAATGCTTTGCTAGTTGGTGCTTGAGAATAATCCCTAGGTGCCAGGGAGGCTCATTCCTGGGAGTGATGTCCTATGTAGGTGGAAGGTAGTGAGTTTATATGCTGAATTTGGCTTAGAGAGAGGCCACACTGAACAACAAGGAGGTTTTCAGGAGATGACTCAGGCAATATATATTACTAGGATAAGTTTCAATTTCACAAGAGCAAGGTTTATAAGTACAATAATCTATATAAAAGGCCAGACATATTGTTATGTCCACCTTCACTAGGCACTGTCCATATACTCTAGAGACTCTTCCCACTTTATTAGAGAATGTTGCAGGACTCCCCAGGATGGGAATTCAATATTCTTTTGTTTATGGTATGGGTCTCCACCCACTGAGACAAAACTCAGTGACCATATGAACACCTTCATATTCCATAGAGGCATGTACCTGGTGCACCCATCACCACATATCCCCCCACAACTGTCCTCCTGCACCACTGATCCTACCTTGCCACAGTTGCAACCCTTCTGCAACCCAAAACAAAGCAAAAAATAAAAAATAAAAGAAAGTAAAAAATGAAAATAAAAGTTTGCATTTTTCATCCCTATAAAATCTATTATCTTTTATGTATATTGAAAATTTCTTCAGTATGTTATCTCAGCACCTTATTTTTTTTTAACTTTATTGAACCAAATATATTGTGTAATATATTGTTTGATTAAAAAAAATTACATGTATCCATTACATTTAATTGAGAAACCTTATTTTTTTTCACTGTATTTTTCAAGAACGGAGCAGCAACAGTCTTCTGAGTGCAGGGACAGTGTCTGTCAAAAGAGGATGGCCCACTGATGAGTTCTTGTTATTGATGACTACCCTTATGAGTCTTTTCTCTTGTAACTGAAACTGAGCTTACTATTATGGGGTGCCTAAGGGTCACCACCTGAGAGCCTCCTTGTTGCTCAAATGTGGCCTCTCTCTAAGCCAAACTCAGCATATGAATGCATTACCTTCCCCCCAATGTGGGACATGACTCCCGGGGATGAGCCTCCCTGGCAATGAGGGATTCATACCAAGTGCCAACTGGCAACACAACTGGAAAAAGACCTTGAATAAAACGTAAAGACAAATGAGTTAAAGTAGATAAGAGACTTCAAAGAGAGTTGGGAGGTCCTCCCAGAGGTAACGCTTATGCACACCTCAGTAGGAGCTCATGGAACATCAAAGTGCATATCACCCCATACAGAGGGGCTCCTGAGGGCTCTGGAGACACCCAGGTCCTATATAAGGGGGGATAGTCCCAGAGACTAACACCTTATCAGTGGGCTTTATTTTAGAATCTGTGCTTCTGAGAATGACAGAATTGGACTCAAATAAGTCCTCCCTGCACATGGTTCATCAGTCCTTCTATTCAAACCTATATGTGATGCAGAAGTTTTTATGTATACTTCCAGAGACTGGAGCCTCTGGCCTACCTATGTGCCAGGTGTGCGTGGGATATCGGTGGAGTTGCAACTCCTACCCTACAGCTCAATGGACTCATCCAAGTCACCTGGCGAGGAGACAACGATGGGCAGCGGCCATTCCAGGGAATGGAGAGGGCCTGCATCTGCAGGCAGGATCATCCCACCCACTTATATCCATGGGATATAAGCCCTCTCTCACTTGGAGGTAGAGTGGACATCACCATCCCAGTCCCCTCAGGATTGGAAGAAGAACTATGGACTAGAGTGGACTTAATGGTATTCTGTTGTACACATAGGGTGATTCTAGCAATGGAAGAAATTATAACAGTGAGGTGGAGCCGGTGGCCACTGGACACTTTCGGGGCAGGGAGGGGATGTGCAGTTGAAATACAGGGGCTTTATCAGGACTTGGAGGTTGTCCTGAGTGCTGTTGTGGCAATGGATGCAGAACATTTTAAACCAGCACATACCATTCAGAACTGTGTGGAAGAGAGTGTGGTCTACGATGTGAACTGTGGTCTATGGTTGATGGCAAGGACCCAGGATGTGTAAGTCCATTGAGGGTGATGGGTCACACTTGTGGGAGATGTTTGTGTGGGATGTGGTGGGAGATATGGGGGTTGGGGAACATGGAAGTCCCTGTGGGTTCCGTGTAGTATTTGGGTAATCTAAGTACCTCTTTAAAAAAAAAAAAAAAAAATATATATATATATATATATATATATATATATATATATATATATATAACATTTTTGTAAGCAAATGCACATATATGCATATATATTTATATATCATTTTACAAATATTGGTATGTATTGTGAAAAATTTGATTTTTACCCACAATTAAAAAATAAATAAATAAATAAATAAATAAATAAATAAATAAATAAATAAAAATAAAGAACTTGCATTCATCTCTTGAAAGAGTCTTAATAAAAGAACAACTTTGAATATTCTAATACTCTTAATGATTAAGTGGAGAATACTGGGTTTCAGTAGACTTGATCATTGTAGCATACACCTCACATTTCCTTGCAGCATCCTCAGACTCTGAAGTCAAATACCAGCCCCTGGGAAATGGCAGAATGCCCTCCAGGAACTTGGTGATAGGAATAGTCTTCTTATCCCAGACTGTAGTTGGAGAGGCAATTTCTCTCTCCTCCTTCATCTCCTTTATTTCACAGGGTGCAGGTTAAGAACCAGAGATTTGATGCTCAAGCACCTGATTGTAGCCAATTCCTTAGCTCTCATCTCTAATGGAGTCCCAAAGATAATGGCAACTTTGGGATGGACACACTTCCCCAGTGATTATGGATGCAAACTTCTTTTATATGTACACAGAATGGGCAGAGGCGTGTCCATAGGCACCACCTGCCTCTTGAGTGTCTTCCCGGCCATCACCATCAGCCCCGTGAACTACAAGTGGGCAGAGCTTAAAGGCAAAGCGCCCACGTACATCCGCATCTCCCTATCCCTGTGCTGGCTCCTCAGCATGCTGGTAAATATCATTTTTCCTATGTATGTGACTGGCAATTGGAGCAATGATACTATCGAAAAGAAAAAATATTATGGATATTGTTCTTCTAGAATTCACAACAGGATCTTAGACTGGCTGTACGCAGTCTTGCTTTCATTCCCTGATGTTCTGTGTTTGGGGCTGATGCTCTTGGCCAACGGATCCCTGGTTTCTATCTTGTACAGGCACAAGCAGCAGGTCCGACACCTTCACCAGATCAACCTCTCCCCCAGAGCCTCTCCTGAGTCCAGAGCACCCACAGTATCCTTGTCCTGGTGAGCACCTTTGTGTCCTTTTACGCCCTCTCCTCCATCTTTCAGGCTTGTATTGCTCTTTCTGAAAATCCCAGCTCGTGGCTGCTGAACATGGATGCACTATTCGCTGAGTGTTTCCCAACTGTCAGCCCCTTTGTTCTCATGGGCCGAGGCTGCAGTGTCTCCAGACTCTGCTTCGCCTGAGTAAGGAATACGAGTCTCCTAACTTTATTAGAAATATGTAATGCATGTGTATTTGCACAATGTTCATTTATTTACTCAGCCATCACCCAGACCTGTAATTATGAAGCTATCACATTACAAGAGAGTAGTGAGCAGGCCACAGTGAACTTATGCGCCAATAACTTAACAATAAATAGAAATAGCAAATGTAACTGAATTATTAAGTAATTGTTATAGAAATACTTATAGAATTGAAATGTTAATAATACTTGCAATGGAGTCATTCAGGGTCTAGGCAGTAAAAAACCAGAATGTCCTGAAACATTCTGGAGATAATGGGGGAAATTTACTTTCATTCTAGAGATTATGGTGGAAATCAACTTTCAATCTGACATATTAAACTTCTCCTGATGGTAAGTAAGCGTAGAATGTTGGAGAAGTTCCTTGAGAAAGAAACAACTTGTGAGAGGGTCATTCAGAAAACTGAAGACAAACATGTTCTCAAGCAAGAATGAGGTAGCATGGGGAGAAACTGGACAACAAATCCTGTTTCAAGTTATAAAATTTGTATGTTAAATCCTTAGAGAGATGGCAATCATTGGAAATATAATTATAAGTAGTATTAGCATGTGTAAAACAATCTCATACAGAAATGCCCAGATTCAACTGCAGTGGAATAAAGGATAACACAAAAGTATGCTTTCACTGCTTTAGCACACAAAAAATCACATAAATGTTGACATTTAAAAAGAACTAATGGTGCCATTGTTTCAAAATATTACAATATTACTCTTAACTATCACCCATAAGTTACATTAGTTGTAATTTTCCCATATATCACCATATTCTTAGCACTTTGTAAAAGAAGAGCATTCTCATATTTATACTAGAAACCACAATGGCAAGAAGATATTATTTCAAAATTAAGGGACAACAATGCGGGGCATAAGGGTCTATGGGATTTTTCCTTTGGGAGTAATGAAAACGTTCTAAAATTGAGTGAGATGATGACAGCACAACTCTGTGATGAAAATGAAAGCCACTGAGTGTTCACTTTGAATGGATTGTGCAAAGCATGGGATTGTATAACACAGGGAGTCCAGAGAAGGATGATGGAGTGCGGTTAACAGGACAGTCTGAGGACGTTTTCTCATGAACTATAACAGTTGTATAACACTAGTACAGGGTGTTAATAATCGTGTGGGTGGGTAGAGGGAAAAACACACCAATTGTAAGATATGAGCTATCGATAGTAGTAATATTTTGATGATGCTATTTTATATTTGTAACAAATGTTGGTTGTGGGGTGATGTATGGGAGCCCTGTATGATGATAAGCATGTCTGTTTTGTAAACACTTATTGTTTATGTATGTTTTTGTATGAATGATATACTTCCATAAAACTTTATTTAAAACACCAAAGGATGTCTGGGTTAAAACTGCATGACTTTTGGGGATCTGTGGAAGGCAGATGTTTCTGCGCAATAGGAAGGTGCCAACAGTCCATGCTGGAAAGAAAGAATTTTGGGGGATGCATTCCCATGTCTCTGTGTGGAGGAATTAAGTGGAGCCTTTCATGAAACTGGAAGCCAGGGATGAATAGCCCTTTGAACAGAGGACGTCGTGAATCCATTTGATGTGGCCATTGAGGCTTGTGGATTTCCAAAGGAGCAAAATAGATATTTATTTCTCAAGTGTATGAAGGATTTTACTACAGCTTGCTCTGCCTTTACATTATAAAGATGATGCAAAGTATTAAGGATTCGATAGACTGAAAAACAAAAGAATAAGTTTGATATAACAGATGTATATTGAACTGTGGGGTTGAAAAATAGAGACACATAAAAATATTTTCAACATATTAGACCAAAAATCAGATTGCAAAAAGTAATATATATATACATTATTTATGTATATGTGTGTGCACATATATATACACATATGTACATACATCTGTCAATGAATATATGTGCATATATGTGGGTTTATATAGATATATGCATGTATATATTTCTTTTACATGTATATTATCAGTGAGATAATGTTTGTTACCCATTAATCCATAATGGGAAATTTTATATTAAGCAATGTAATGATACTAATTACAATAAAGACAAGCTAGTTTAACTTAAAAAAAAAAAAAGTCACAGAAAAATATAGGGGATTCCTATATACTGCCCCACACACATCTTCTTCTACCAATAATATCGTACATGAGTATGGTACATTTGTTACAGTTAATGAACAAATTTCACAGCATTGCTACTAACCATGATCAACGGTTTACCTTATGTTTTGCATTGCATACTTTTATAGGTTCTAACAAAATATATAATGGCCTGTATCAGTCACTTTGAGATCAGGCAGAACAATTCCAGTGCCCCCAAAATGCCCTATGTTCCACCTATTCTTTTTTCCCTCTCCTCTCTGAATCTATGGCAGCCACTAAGTTTCAATTTTTGTAGAATAAGGTTCATAGTTACATGCATTAATATTGAGGACTTAACATATTTGTCTCTTTTATATTTGGCACTCCCTGTATACTCAGGAGATTCTTACCCCTGTATTTGAGAACAAGGGAAGAAATTGGTATATTTTAAGCCATAACTTTCCACCTTGTTCCCTGGTTACCTAAATGCTATATTCTTACTCTATGAGTTTGCATATTGTAATTATTTCAAATTAGTGATATCATACAATATTTGTTCATTTTTGTCTGTCTCATTTAACTCAACATGAGTTTCATCTAAATTGTCACATATATCAGGAATTCATTCCATTTTATGGTTAAACAATATTCCATTGTATGCATAAACCACATTTTATTTAGCTATTCATGGGTCGATGGACACTGGGTTGCTTCCATCTTTTGGCAATTCTGTATAATGCTGTTATGAACATTGGTGTGCAAAGATCTGTTGAAGTCCCTGCTTTCAATTCTTTGGTGTATATAACAAATGTATAGTAATGGGATTACCTCATCATATGGTAGTTTTATACTTAGAATTCTGAGGATCCCCAAACTATCTTCCAGAGGAGCAGCTACACCATGTTACATTAGCACCAGCAATGGGTGAGTGTTCTTATTTCTCTTCACCCTCTCCAACACTTGCTATTTTCCATTTTTTAAATAGCAGCTATTCCAATGGGTATCTCGTTGTGGTTTTGATTTGCATTTCCCTAATGGTTAATGATGTTGAACATCTTTTCCTGTGCTTTCTGGATATTTGTATACTTCTTTGGATAGATGTCTATTCAAGTATTTGGCCCGTTTTTTAATTTGTTTGTTTATCTTTTTGTTGTTAATTGAAGGATTTTTAAAACTAAATTCTGAATATTAAAACTTCATTGGTTTAGTGTTATCTGAATATTTTGTCCGATTGTGTAGGTTAATATTTACTTTCATGGTAAAGCCTTTTGAGCTGCAAATATTTTTAACTTTAATGAGGTTTCATTTATCTATTTTTGTTTCTTGTTTTTGTTACTTGTACTTTGGATGTAAAATCTAAGAAACCATTACCTACAACAAGGTCCTGACAATACTTTCCTACATTTTCTTCTAAAATTTTGGTAGTTCTGGTTCTTATGTTTAGTTCTTTGATCCATTTTGAGCTGATATTTTATAAGGTATGATATAGGGGTCTTCTTTCTTTTGTTTGCAAAGGAGATCCAGTTTCCCTAGCACTAGTCCTTGAAGAGCCTCTTCTTTCCTTATTGAGTGGCCTTTGGTCCCTTGTCAGTAATCAGTTGGCCATAAATGTGAGGGTTGCATTTCTGTGCTCTCAATTAGATTCCCTTGGTCTATATATCTGTGCCACTACAATGCCATTTATATAAAATATAAGCTACTGAGTAATTGTTTTATTTTCCTCTGCTGCTCAAGTAAAAACCATGCAATGGTTCAGCTTGAACAATGGGAATTATACCTCACAGTTTTGAGGCTGGAATAAAGTTTAAATCAAGACATCACCAAGTGTATATTTTCTCCCCAAAGATAATGGGATTCTGGCACTGACTGCCTGAGATCTTTTAAAGAACCTATCAGATGTTAAGGCACATGGCAGTATTCCCTAGTTTCTCCCTTTTTCTGGGTTTCATTGATGTTAATCCTCTTTCTTCCTGTGATTGTCTTTCTCTCTTTGTGAATTTCATTTGGCTATAAAGGACTCCAGTAACAGGATTAAGAAACATTAAGACACATCATAATTGAGGTGAGCCAAATCTTAACTGAAGAAACCTCATCAAAAAGTTCTATATACAGGAATGAATTAGTTTTAAGAACATGTTTTTCTGGGTTACATACAGCTCCAAACCAGCACAGTAATCTGATTTTTGTCAGTTTATCAGACATATGGCAATATCTTTTGTATCCTATAATAAAATCAGCAGAATTGCTAATTATGAAATATAAATAGCCCAGAAAAATAATCTTGGTTAGTATGTATCATTGTTAAAGTTAGAATAGATTGATATTACTATCTTCTGTTGAATATTCACTATAAATTGAAATTGTAGTTTGATCATACAGACTACAATAATGCTTTTCAAAATCACAATATGAACAAGTCTTTTATTTTTACATGGTTTTACATTGTGCCTGGCTTGTAATTTTATTAATTTATTGTTTTTGCGAAATAAATCAGTGAAGTATTTATGGATCCAAACTGCTGAAAAGGAATTGTGATTTTGTTAAATAATAATCAGCTAATGATTTGGCCATATAACTATATATTTCAACCTGTTTTTCATTAAGAAGTTCTACCTTGTGCATTTCTTTTTGTTAATGTTTTTAATTAGAGAAGTAGTAGGTTTACAGAAAATTCATGTAAAAATTATATTATTCCTATATACCCACTATTGGTAACACTTTGTATTAATATTGTAGTGTTTTTGTAGTTGAGAAAAGAATAATAAAATTGTCCTAACTATAGTCTATAGATTACATTAGGATGTATTTTCCCAATATACCTCTCTATCATTAACACCTTGCATTAGTGTGATATATTTCTTATAATTTGCCTAGCAAATTTTTATAATTGTACTATAATATAATACATATATAATATAGTAATAATGTAAAATTTTTAACTCTACTCCATCATTTGAAATATAGTTCACTGGGTTATGAAGCCTTGTTCTAATTTTTTAATTTTCATTCAAGTAACATACATACCACTTAAAATTTCCCCTTTGACCACATTTACCTATATAATTCAGTGCAGTTAATAAAACACACAATATTGTGCTACCATCACTACCATCTATTTCCAAAACATTAACAGAGTTGGACTCAGTTATGGCTCCCCTACACTTGGCTCAGCTCTCCCTTCTATTTGAAACTATACTTGGTGCTGGAGATGGTAAGTGTATATCCAAGTGACTGGAATCTTTGGGTTGTCCATTTGCCAGCTGGGCCCTGAGCTTCAGCAGAGTTGCAACACATACTCTCTCGTTCATGGAACTCACCGAGGACAACTAACAAGGAGGTGAGGATTGACAACCACCATAACAAAGAAACGAGACAGTCTACAACTGCAAGCAAGAGAGTCCCAACCATCTGCTGTATAGAATCAAATCTCCCTCTCAATTAGAGGTGGAATGGACATCACCATCCCAGAATACTCAGCATTGGACAATGAACTATGGACTAGAGTGGAGTTACTGGTATTCTACTATAGACTTATTGTGATTCTAACAATGGAAGTAATTACAACATTGATGTGGAATCAGTGGCCACTGTACACTCTGGGGCCAGGGAGAGAGAAAAACAGGTGTAATACAGGGGCTTTTTGGGGACTTGGGTATCATCCTGAATGACATGGCAATGACAGATATAGTCAGTTTTATATCTTCCTATAAACTGCAGAACTGTGTGGGAAAGAATGTAAACTACAATGTGAACTATGGTCCATGTTCAGTGGCAATTCCCCAGGATGTGTTTATCAATTGCAATGAGTGTGCCACACTAATGAATGATGTTTATGTGTGTGGATATGGGAGGTGTGGGGAATGGGGCATATAGGAATCACTATATTTTTGTGTAACATTTATGTAATCTAAGTATCTTTTAAAAAAGAAAAAGTATATATAAAATAAAATAATAAATAAAATAAAATAAAATAAACCTAAATGTAAACACTGTTCAAATTAAACATTAAATTCCCATTCCAATCCAGTCCTTGGTAACCTACATTCTAGATTCTCATTGTTATCACTTTGCTTATTCTGTGAGGTTGTACAATATTTTTCGTTTGTGTCTGGCTAATTTCACTCAGCAAAATGTCTTCAATGTTTATCCATATTGTTGCATCTATCTCACCTTTATTCCTTTTTATCTCTGAACAATATTTTATTGTATATGTTTACCACATTTATTAATCCACTGATGAACACTTGGTTTGCTTCCATCTTCTGGCAATTGTGAAAATGCCGCTATGAACATTGGTATGCAAATATCTGTTTAAGTTGCTTTCAGTTCCTTTTAATATATACCTGGAAGAGGGATTGCTAAGTACTATGGTAATTCTACTGTCAGCTTTCTGAGGAACTGCCAAACTGCCCTCCATAGAAACTGCAGCATTTTACATTCTCACCAGCAAACAAGAATTGTTCCTATTGCTCCACACCCTCATCAACACCTGTAATTTGCTTTTGTTTAATAGTAGCCACTTCAGTGGTTGTGAAATGGTATTTCATTTTGGTTTGGATTTGCACGTTCCTAATAGATAATGATGTTGAATATTTTTTAATGATTTTTAAAAATCCATTTGTATTTATTTTTGGGGAAATGTCTATAAAATCTTTTGCCAAGGTTTAAAGGGTTGCAACTATTTTTATTTTTTTGGAGTTATAGATTTCTTTTTTATAATCTGGATATTAAACCCTTATTAGATGTGGTTTCCAAATATTTTCTTCCAAGGAGTAGATAATCTTTGCACTTTGCCTAAAGTCCTTTGATGAACAACAGTTTTAAAATTTTATTGTACTGTAGTTTATCTATTTTCTCCTTTGTTGCATGTGTTTGCATGTAAATCATAAGAAACTGTTATCAAACACAAGTTCCTGAAGTCGCTTCCCTACATTTTCTTCTATTAATTTTATACTCCTGGTTGTTATGTTTAGGTCTTTGATCCATTTGGGGTAAATTTTTCGTATATAGTTTGAGATATGTGTACTTTTTCATTCTTTTGCGTATGGATATTCTGTTCTCTCAGCACCATTTATTGAAGAAGCTAGTCTTTCCCAATATAGTGGAATTGGCAGCCTTGTCAACAATAAATTGGCCTAAGATCTGTGGTTCTATTTCTCAACTCTCAATTAAATTCCATTGGTAGATAGATAGATAGATAGATAGATAGATAGATAGATAGATAGATAGATAGATAGATAGATAGATGATAGATAGATAATAGATCAATAGATCCTTTTGCTATTACCATGTTGTTTTGATTACTATGGCTTTGTAATAAGTTTTTAAGATCTGAAAAAATGAGTCCTCCAACTTTATTCCCTGTTTCCAGATGCTTTTATCTATTCAGGACTCTTAAAATTTCACATAAATTTGATGGTTGGCTATTTTATTTCTAAATAGTAGGTTTTTTGAATTTTGATTGGGATCTCATTGAATCTATAAATTTCTTTGGGTAGGATTGACATCTTAATTACATTTAATCTTCCAAACCCATGAACTCTGCAATTTATATAGGTCTCCTGTGATTTCTTTTAGCAGTGTTTATAATTTTCTGTGTACAACTCTTTACATCCTTGGTTAGATTTAAACCTTGATATTTATATCTTTTGTTCCTATTTTGAATGGATTTTTCTTCTTGGTTTCTTCTTCTGATTGCTCTTTGCTCATGTATTTGTATTACTGGTTTTCGAAAGCTGATCTTGTACCCTGCCACTTTGCTGAATTCAATCATTAGTTCTACAGCTTTGTTGAGGCTTTTTCAGTATTTTTCATGTATAGTGTCATCATCTCCAAATAGTGAATGTTTTAATTATTCTTTACCAGTTTGGATACCTTTTATTTCTTTTTCTTACCTAATTGCTCAGTCAAAATCTTCCAGTATAATGTTGAATAACATTGGTGAAAGTGGCATCCTTTCTTGTTCCTTATATTTCACCATTAAGTCGTATGTTAACTGTGGGCTTTTCAAACTTTCCCTTTATCATGTTGAGGAAGGTTCCCACTATTACTAATGTTCTAAGTGTTTTAATAAAGAAATGTTTCTGGGTTTTGTCAAATACCTTTCTGCATCAATTGTAATGATCGTGTGTTTTTTATTACTTCATTCTGTTAATGTGTTGTAGTACAAGCATTGATTTTCTTTTGTTCAATCAACCTTACATGTCAGGCATAAGTCCCACTTGATCGCAGTATATAATTCTTCTAATATTCTGAAGGATGTGGTTTCCTAATAGTTTGCTGATGATTCATGAGATATTGGTCTGTACTTTCCTTTTCTTGTGCTATCTTTATCTGGCTTTGTTATGGGAGAGATGTTGGCCTTGGAGAATGAAATAGGCAGTGTTTTTTCCTCTTAAGTTATTTTTGCAGGAGTTTGAGCAGAGTGGTAGTTAAGTCTTCTTGGAATATTTAGTGAAATTCCCCTTTGTAACTATTTGATCCTGGTATTTTTTTGATTGTGAAGTTTTTGATTGCTAATTCAATTTCTTTACTAGTAGTTGGTTTGTTGAGATCTAATGTTTCTTGAGTCAATATAGGTAGTTTGTGTGTTTCTAAAAATTTGTCTCTTTCATCATGTTATATAATGTATAAGCACAGAGTTTTTCATAGTATCCTCTTAGTATTTAGTCTTTAGTATTTAGTTTTTAGTATTTCAGTGGGATCAGTCCTAATGTTCCTCTTTTCATGTCTGATTTTAATTATTTATATCCCTCTTTTTTCTTTAAATTTTGTCACTCTAGCTAAAGGTTTATCACTTTATTGATCTCTTCAAGGAATCAATATTAGATTATCTCTGTTGTTTTTCTATTCTTGATTTCATTTTCAACACTCTATTCTTTGTTATATTCTTCCTTCTGTTCATTTTGGGTTTAGTTTCATCTTCTTTTTCATGATCTTCCAGTATTGATATTAGGTCTCTTCCTGGTTTTTAAATATTAGCGTTTATAGGTATACATTATCATCTCAGCATTGACTTTTATGTGCCGCTATGTATTATGTTTTATTTTCATTCACCTCAAGATATTTCTTAAGGTCACTTGTGATTTCCTCTTTCACCCACATATTTATGAATTTTTCATTTCTCCTTCTGTTATTTATTGCTAGCTTCATTCCATTGTGGTCAGAGAATACACATTGCATTATTTCAATGTTTTAGAATTTATTGAGACTTGTTTTATGACTTAATATATGGTCTATCCTGGAGAATGATCCTTGTGCAATTGAGAAGAAGGTGTATTCTGTTTTTTTTTTTGTTTGTTTGTTTGTTTGTTTTTTTTTTTTAGGAGATTAAGTGTTCTATACATGTCTGTTAGGTCTAGTTAGTTCAGAGTATCATTCATGTCATGATTTACCTTATTGATCTTATGAATTGATGTTCTATTCATATTGGAAGTGGTGGATTCTCCTTTTATTAATGTAGAACTGTCAATTTATTCTTCAAATTTGTCACTATTTGCTTCATGTAATTTTGGGGGCTGTTCTCTTAGATATGTATATATTTATAATATTTACATCTTCTTTTTGAATTGACCCTTTTATCAGTATACAAATGGCCATTTTGTCCTTCCTAATTCTTTTTGACTTATAACCTCTTTTATCTGATATTATTATAGTTTGCTGAACTCTATTTTAGTCAATACT